>SNQJ01S0017471.1:285662-304414 GCA_010110895.2 Picea sitchensis
CCTTACTAATGTGAAGTGGCTTTCAATTTTTGACCCTTCTGGAATGCTGTAAACTTCATTCTGTGCCATGAATGACTTCATTGTTGTGTTGATGATGCGGAGTTCTTGTCGCCCTGTGTGGACGAAATTTCAGTGATAACAGGTAGATTCAAAGGATTCTTACCAATGAAGTGCATTAAGAGCCTAATATGGTATTGGTAAACCCTATTAAATCTCCCTTCACCTTTGGGACCTTTTCGCAACAACGAACAACAGTGACCTCTACGACCTTTGCGCAACAACAAACAACAACGACCTTTGCATAACAACTCTTGGCCAGGAGGTTTTGAAATTGTGGATGAAGACAAACAATTTCTTGATGCTTTGTTTACTTGGAGGGAGGATAAATTTGAAAGATAACTTAAATTAAATCATGAATCTTTGCCATCATACCTCATCGTACCTACATACGCAACATAAGTACGTTGTGCAACAACTTTCAAAATCGATTTCTTGATGATGCCACATGTCCTTGATAGATTTGATTTCATGAAATCGTTAGAACTCTTCACAAGAATGAATCTGACTGTCTTGAAACAACATCATGATCCATGATAATGACCCTTTAGTGACATGACAAACCACATCTTGGCACAAAAAACCATAAGTTACATGGTTCAACTTTATTTTATGACCTTACTCAAACACATTTATCAATCAGAAACCCATTGACTCATAACCTAAGAGAAGTCATGACATGGTATTTTTGAGACCAAAGAATGAATTAACCCTCTCATACATTTTTATTCACATCCTAACAACCTAGTTATAGGACACTAACACTAGGTACATCCTTCTATTTGGTTTTTAGTTGACTCTTTACTTATTCAAGCTCCATATCTATCAACAATTGTAACTGCTTCAACCACCAACCCTAATGAGCATAATTGATCACATGGCTCTATGTATTTTAGGTACATTAGTAGGTTTGCATTCAACGCTTGTAGGTGTAGGATGGAATGTTGGGCAAGCTTCATATTTTCTTCATTGAAACTTCTCAATTCCACCTCACTAGTCCCACTTGTGATATCATGGACATTACTCAAGGATTTTCCTTCTCATTCAGTTTTTTGGTATTTTTCATTAATTATAAACATATTTACATGCTCCATAACAAAATTACATTAAGTCTTAGAAAAATTACAGTTATGGGGGAAAAAAAGGTGTTACATTCCCCTCCCCCTTAAAGAAACATCGTCCTTTGTGCTTAAAACACAATATATGTACAAGTTATATAGAAAACAAAATGGGTATGCCATTCTCATGGCATCTTCTAGTTCCCGAGTAGCCTCATCTGCTCCAAATTATTCCACTACACATTGACCTACACAACAGATTGGTTCTGGAACAATTTTTCCCTCCTATCCAGGATATGTTGAGGTTCGAGCTGGAATTTTCCCTCTGGTTCCACATGTATCATATTCCAATCAATAACATGATTGGAATCATGCACATTGTTCTTTAATAAAGATACATAGAACACATTGTGATCTCTAACTATAGGTGGCAAGGAAATTTTATATGCTACTGGTGTAAATGTGTTGAACCTACACATAATAGATCTATCTAGAAAATACCACACACATTTGCAGAGAGAAATTGAGAAAGAAGAAGCGAGAGAGAAAGAATAGAATAAATCTCATTAACCGTAATGAATAATGAATCATTTACACATGATATACTCTGTATAGCTCAATGAATGCACACTGGGGGATAACCAATGCACCAAAGTGGTGGTATAGAGTGATCTGGACACACACCAATAGTTACGGGAGTGAACTGCCACCTAGTCTAGTCTCTCAGGTAGTTATGGGAGTGAACTACCACCTAGCTGAGTTAACTAGTCAACCAGTCTTCAGTTAACTGAATGAAACAGAGTGTAGTGAGGAGTAGATCATGGAATCAAGGGTAATCCGTTAGTCTGATGATGAAACCAAGGCAAGTGCACATTATCATGGTGATGATACCAATGTTGCATGGTGATAAAACCAATGCAACATCTAGACTCAACTCAACTAGTCAAACTGAAGAGAATATTCTCCAGGTGGAATATTCTCCACTAAAATATAGGAGACTAGATAATGACTAATAAACAAGGAAAATACTTTGGAAAAACAAATCATAGGTGTGTGTGAAGTAACTCCAACAACCTCCCTGGACATCACTATGGTGAAAATAAATAATGGGTCTTGAAAACGAGTCCATGTTAAGTACCCAGATACNTCAAGGTACAATGCATGTAAAAAGAGAATGGAACTTATGCTCAGTGAAGGTCTTGGTGAATATGTTTGTCATCTATTCTGCTGAAGGACAAAACTATAGGTTGATGATCCCCTCGTGTACTAAGTCTTGGATGTAGTGCATGTGGATCTCAATGTGCTTCGTCCGCTGCCTATGAACTAGATTTCTGCAAAACTTCAGAGTGCTCTAGTTGTCACACCAGATGACGATTGACCGATGAAACTAAATGCCCAAATCAGTGATAAAATGTTGTTGCCACATAGCCTGAATGGTTATGTTAAATACCCCTCTGTACTCTACCTTGACTAAAGATATATCAATGTTGGATTTCTTCTTGCTCGACCACCATATAGGATTGGAACCAAGATTGAGTGAGTAACTAGATGTGGACTTGCGATTAGTGTTATCTCCAACCTATTCAGAACCAGTAAAAACGATGATATCTAATGTATATTCTACTGCATAATGAATTCAAAAGGTGATGGTGCCTTGTACGTATCAAAGGATATGCTTTACAGCCTTCCAGTGTAGCTCATGCAACTCCTTCATGAACCTGGAAACTGCACCAACTGCATAGGAGAGGTCTGGTCTTGAGTGTGTGAGATACAACAAGATCCCCACTATCTTTTTGACAATGTGATGTCAACCAATGGAGTGCCCCCACCATCCTCAAGTTTGACTCTTGATAGGAAAGGAGTTGGAGCAGACTTGCAGTCTGTCATGTGAAATCTCTCAAGGAGATCTCGTGCATACTTGGCCTGAGACAGTTTGATGCCTAATGCATCTAGACTGATCTCAAGTCCAAGGAAGAAGTGTATAGGAACCATGTCCGTCATCAAAAACCTGTCATGTATAATCATATTGACTGCAACAATCGTTGAATTCAAGCAATCGGTGATAAACAAATCATCAACATACATAACTAAAAGTAGAAGTGAATCAACCGTCCTGGGCATGTAGACATTCAGGTATGATTTACAATGTACAAAGTTCTGTGAAAATAGGTAGGAATCCATCTTGGCATACCATTCCCTCGAAGCCTGCTTGAGGCCATAAAGGGACTTCTTCAGTCGGAAAAAGATGACTCCTGCATAAATCCCTAGGGCTGCTCCATATAGATCTCCTCAGAGAGATCACCATGAAGAAATGCATTCTTCACTTCCATCTGATGGATTTCCCATCCCTTGGATTCCGCAATGTAAAGTGTCAATCGTATGGAATCCATCTTTGCTACTGGAGTGCAGGTCTCATCATAGTCAATGCCATGCACCTACTGAAAGCCTTTGGCAACAATTTTGGCTTTGTATCTGCTAATCTGTCCATCTGCCGCGCTCTTTGTCCTGTAGACCCATCTACATCTGATATGTTTCCTCCCAGAAGGAAGGGGAACCAGATCCCAAGTCTGGCTCTTGAGGAGGGAGTTGTAATCCTCCTGCATGGTGGATTCCCAAAAGGGATTTCTAGCATCGTCACCATAAGACTGTGGATATGAATATTTAACCAAGAAAAAATTCCTGGAGGGAAATGGTTCAGTGGTAGTGAGTGCAATAGGAGGCTCCTCTAAATCATATCAATTCCTCCTAGTATCAGTTGGATCACCAATGAGATCCCCTGCATCCTGAAGAATAGTCTGTGCCCATTTGGGCCTATTCTCTGGCTCTACAATTGCATCTAGATGCTCTGAATTTGCATATGAATATACTGACTCTATATATGAATCATCTAAGTCCTATGAATCATAAATATTAACTAAAGAAGATTCGGCATGTGCATTCTCATCATCTCGGACAGGTGGAAGAATGAAGGTGTCTGCATGCGACTGTTGAGGTACATGCGAGACACTTTCCTTGAATTGGGCACTTCACTCAATGATGAGCCAGTCTGAGGAAAGATCAATAAGTATATATCCCTTCACACTGTTGGGGTATCCAACAAAAATACACTTAGTGATATTTGGATCAAGTGCCTTCCTCTTTTCATAGGGAACCCAGGCCCATGCATGTGAAGTAAAAATACGATAGTGGGTCACTTCTGGTTTGAGGCCGCTCCAAGACTCGTAGGGGGTTTGTATCCTTGAAAGATCTATGGGGAGATCTATTTTGGATGTATTTTTCAGAATTAAGTGCTTCGGCCCATAGTATCCGTGGTAGTGACTTTGCATGCAACATGCAAGATGCCATCTCCTTTAGAGATTCCGCTCAGCAACTCCATTTTGTTGCGAAGTATAGGGAACTATGTTCTGCAACAGAATCCATGCCTCATGGAAAATATTATGGATCTCATAATTGACATACTCTCCCATGTTATCAGTTCATAGGACTTTGATTTTCTTTCCAGACTGTGTCTCAACTAGGGCTTTGAAATCTTTGAGGTGTTGAAATACCTCATACTTTTTCCCAAGAAAGTAAATCCAAGTAAAATGTGAGAAATCATCAAAAAAAATGAGAAAAAACCTCACTTTGTTGATCGATGGATGCGGAAAAGGACCCATGAACTCACTATGGATCAGATCTAAAGGCGCAGAAGCTATTTGAGACTTTCCTTTGTTGAATTTCTCTTGAGGGTGTTTTCCAAGAGCACATCCCTCACATATTCCCTTGGAGAAATGGATGTCTAGTAGACCATCAACCAATATTTTCTTGCTAAGTTGTTGCACGTATATGAAATTCAAATGTCCAAACCTTTCGTGCCATATACTACTACTTTCATCAACATGAGTAAGTAGTAAAGCAAAATCTGGTTCAATAAATTCAGAAAATGTATACAATCTAGACTGATGATTTACCTAACCGGTAGCAACCCTGGAGTTGGTATTCATGTTATATATGTCCACTGCATTTGGTGTGAATATGAATTTATTTCCGGTGCTGGAATTCGTAATCTGATACACATAGAGAAGGTTGACGAAAATTTTGGGAATGTGCAACACATTCTCGAAGCTTCTGTTGGTGAGTTCAATCCTTCCTTTGTCGGTGAATTTGACTGGAGAGTTGTCCCCCATCAGAATGGGAGGAACTTTGCATGCATCCAAAGAATAATATACTACTTATGTGGCATCCATGTGATGTGATTCTCCTGAATCTACGATCCAAGCATCGAGAGAGGAGTTGATGACAATCAAGGCATGGATAAAATTGCCTTTCTTGGGATTATGATCTTATGGATTCTTCTTCTTGGCACCCTCGGGGATGTGATCTCCAAGGTTATTTTGATGAAGTATTTGAGACATTAGATCTATTTGTTTTTTCATGCATGCAGATTCTAGATGGAATACTTTGTGACAGTGCATGCATTTATCCCCTTTTCTTCCCTTTCCACCTTTGGATCCAGAGGCATCGGTGAAGGGTTTTGAGTACCCTTATTTCTTCAAAATCGCATGTGATTTAGTTTTGTCTTTATATTTATATTTCTGATATTGATGGCTTCCATATTTCACATTAAGTGCATGCACCTTTGGGCCTTTGATTTTTCCCATGTTGATGAGCTTGGTTTTCTCTTGTGTCAGGGATTCAATAAAGTCCTCAAGAGAAGGAATCTTCTAGGTGGCTCCAGAGGTGAATCTGACGGATTGGAATGTGGAAACAAACACAAATAATTCATGACCGAGTTTGGAGAGAATGGCGAGAACCATTTGTTTCTCCTCCTTAGAATTATCAACCCTACAAGCTTTGAGTTGCGACAGTAAATCCTTGAATTTTGTAAAGAAATCTTGGATATTATCGAATCTTTTTGGATCCAATGTGTAAAATTACACCTCCAGCATGTGTCCCCTCATCTCATCCTATTTTCAAAATATCCCTTCCAAGGTGGTCCAGGCTTCATTGGGAGTCTTACAGGAAGATATGTGAAAAACGAGATCGAGAGAAATAAGACTGCAAATTGTTCTAAATGCTTCATCCATTCGATTTAAGTACTTGGATTTTTCTATGGCTGATGTCATTTTTGTGTTTGTATTCAAGGTTAACCTATACAATCCTCCGGTTCAGATATGTATGACTATTTTATCCTTCCATGAAAATTAGTTGTAAGGTGTAAGAATTAATTCTTTTGGGAAATCCATCTTTTCATTGTTTTCAATCTTTTGTACCTGCAAAAACATTTGTTGTATTTTTTGCTTAGTAGTCCATCAGCTCTGATGCCATGTAAATGTGTTGAACCTACACATAATATATCTAGCTAGAAAATACCACACACATTTGCAAAGAGAAATTGAGAAAGAAGAAGCGAGAGAGAAAGAATAGAAGAATTCTCATTAACCGTAATGAATAATGAATAATTTACACATGATATACTATGTATAACTCAATGAATTTGCACTGGAGGAGAACCAATGCACCATAGTGGTGGTCTAGAGTGATCTAGAAATACACCAACAGTTACGGTAATGAACGACCACCTAGTCTAGTCTCTCAGGCAGTTAAAGGAGTGAATTGCCACCTAACTGAGTTAACTAGTCAACCCGTCTTCAATTAATTGACTGAAACAAAGTGTAGTGAGGAGTAGATAAAGGAATCAATGGTAATTCACTAGTATTTTGATGAAACCAAGGCAAGTGTGCATTATCATGGTGATGATCCCAATGTTGCATGGTGACAAAACCAATGCAACATCTAGACTCAACTCAACTAGTCAAACTGAAGTGTCAATTGAAGAGAATATTCTCCAGGTGGAATATTCTCCCCTAAAATATAGGAGACTGGATAATGACTAATTATGAATAATAAACAAGGAAAAACCTTAGGAAAAATAAATTCTAGGTGTGTGTGAAGTAACTTCAACAACTGGTCCAACTCTTTCTAGGAATTCAAACAGTCCACAATATCGGGGTCCTAACTTAGCACAAGTCCCCATCCTTAGGGAGATCCTCTTGGGTTTCATCTCAAGATACACATGATCTCCCACATTAAACTCTTGATGAGTTCTCTTGTTGTTTTCATAGCTATTTTTCCTATCATGGGCTATCTTCAAATTCTACCTTATCTTGATAATTTCCTTTTCCATTTCCTTTAGCAATTCTAGTCCAAGTGTGATTTATCCACTAGACTATCCCAGGTAATTGGAACTCTACAATTTTTCCATACATAATCTCAAATGGGATCATCTTCAATTATTCTTCATAACGATTGTCATAGGAAAACTCTACTAGGGGTAGATATTCTTCCCACTGTTTGGGTTGATGCATTCCATGCATACTCAACATGTCCTCTAGCACTTTTTTCACCCTTTCAGTCTGACCATTCGTTTGAGGATGGTAGGTCATGCTAAATTCTAACTACATTCTCAAACCTGCAAACATGATTTTCCAAAAAATTGAAGTGAAATTAACATCTTTGTCAGAAATTATGATCTAGGGTGATCCATGCAGTCTAAAAATTTCCTTTATAAAAATTTCAACAACATCTATATCCTTGAAGGTAGACTTGATGGGAATAAAGTGAGTTTCCTTTCTCAACTTATCCACCACTACCATGATTGTATCATGTTGTCTAATTGTCCTTGGAAAACCAGTAATAAAATACATGGAAATTTTCTCCCATTACCATTTTGGAATTGGCAATGGTTGTCATAGTCCTCCAAGGTGTTGGTGTTCAACTTTGACTTGTTGATACTCTAAACACTTAGAAATGTATTGAATGATCTCCTTCTTCATTCTCAGCCAGTAATACAACTTTCTTATCGTCGTTATCATTTTCTGATGACCAGGATGACCTTCGTAAGGTGTCTTATTGAATTCATCCATGATCAATCATTTCAGTTCTGTTGAATCAATCACATACAACCATTTGTTATAAAACAAAAAATCATCAGTTCTAAACTTATACCCTCCATACTTTTTATGATTAGATTCTTGTTGCAGTCCCACCCTTACGTGATTAAAAATCTCATCTTATTTTAAGAGGATTCTAATCCTTTTCTTGATATCAGCCTCTCCTATACATGTTGGCACCAAGTGTATTGTCTGCACACTTCGGCTGAGTCCATATGCCACTCTATTTTCCTTCATTTTTATGTGCTTGAATTCAAATTCAAACTCAATAATAAATGCAATCCATCTGGCCTGTCTAGTGTTTAACAATGGCTAGTCAAACAGATACTTTAGATCACAATGGTATGTCATCAAGAAAAACCTTCTTCTGAGTAAGTAATGTATCCACATCTTCAATTCATGCACAATTGCTACAAGTTTTTAGATTGTGGGTGACATGCCATTGTTCATGCTCATTTATCTTTCTTGAATCATAATAGATCACTTTCCCTTCTTACATAAGAACTCCACTGATTCCCTCTTTGCAAGAATCAGTACAAACCAATAAATCCTTTTTAGGGTCGACAATATTCAAAACAGGGGCATTGGTCAAAATATGTTTCAACTGTCGAAAGTTGTCTACACACTATGTTGACCATAGAATTTTCTTTCCTTTCCTCTAAAATGAAGTAATGGGATGACCAAACTTGGAAATCCATTTATAAACCTTATGTAATATTCATCCAATCCCATGAATGATCTTACCTCTATCACATTCTAAAGGGAAGGTCAATCCATGATTTCCTTGATCTTCTTGAAATCTACTACCACTCCTTCTGCTAAAATGGTGTGGCCCAAATACTGAATCTTCTTCTGAAATAAGTCACAATTTCTTAAATTATCATATAGTTGGTGATATCGCAGTAATTGTAACACTTTCCTAACATGCTCTTCCTTAGTCTTGGAATACACTAGAATATCATCCACAAACACCAAGAAAAATGTATCCAAGTATTTGTTGAGAACACTATTCATTAAGCACATGAAATTGGTTGGTGCATTAGTAAGCCCAAATGGAATTACCACAAATTCATAGTTCCCATACCTCATTATAAATTATTTCTTGTGAGTGTATTCATATTTAATCCATACTTGATGAAATCCAGATCTTAAATCAATCTTAGAGAAAATTTTAGCTCTTCTGAGTTGATCAAAGAGATCATTGATCTTGGGAAATGAATATGTATTCTTGATGGTCATATTGTTTAACTGTCGGTATTCATTGTAGAACCACAATGCACCATCCTTTTTCTTAAAAAAAAATGTTTGTGCTCCCCATGGGGATACACTCGGCCTAATATACCCTTTATCCAACATCTCCTTTAGTTGCACTTTTAAATCCACCAGTTCTGGTGTGCTCATCCTATAGGGTACTTTTGATGTTAGTATTGATCCAAGTACAAGATCTATTGAAAAATGAATATCTCTCTTTAGAGGAACTCTAGGTACCTCTTCTAGAAATACATCATTAACTCCCACAACATTGGGTGGTCTTCAACCTTCAACTCCTTGATCTCTACTGATTTGAGCACTTGTATTGCATACAAGGGACACCCTTTCTGACTGAACTTCTTAAGTTGTAGCGTTGATATTTGTCTGACTGAAAATGGCTTCCAAATTCCTTGCAAAACTCTTGCATTTCCTTATTCATCTTCACACTCTAAAGTTTCATCATAAAAGTTAATTTTTTCTTTGTGAACAACTAACCAGTCCATTCCTAGTAGTACCTCATATGATCCTAGGGGTAGGATATTCAAGGCTTCTTGAGTATGCAATCCACTCATTTCAAATGGAAAAGTCTCTAGTAACTATGCCACTTTTCTCTTGGTTAATGTGGCTAATTGAACCAACCATGCCTCTGTATGTTTATTTCTCTGTAAGGAACATGCTTAAAAAACACGAGGTGATACATAACTAGGGTTAGATCTAGGGTCAATTAAAATAGAAATAGGTTTCTTGGAAATTATACCTTCCAACTCCACTATAAAATCTTGGTGGTATGCTTGTCAGTTTTCAATAGATGCATATATCCTAGGCACACTTATGGCCACACCGTTGACCATAGTAGCCTCTTGAACATGAAAAGCTCTTTTTTTGTGTTACTAATTGTGAGGAAAATCTCTCAACATATGTGCCTCTCTACAACCCCAGCTCTGTAGAGGTCCTTTCTTTGGCTCCTCTACTCTTTATCTTACTTGTTCTACTGGTTTGTTTCCACTATGAGATGCAAAGTTTTGTTGATTCACACTTCTACTTGGTTGACCGAATTGAGCACCTTTCCTCATATTATTATATGGGAATGGTTTAAATCCCTTCTTCTGAATGAAATCCGCTCTTATCTTTTCTCTTCCAATCCTTAGAAGGATCTTGATTATGATTGGATTGATCATAGCAAGACTTGGCCTTCCTAATGGTATCCTTCAAGGTTTTAGGCTCATTAAATTCAATTATGTCCTTATAGGACTATGGAAACCTGCTAAGGCAAGATTGTATCCTTGTTTTTTCATCCTTGAGGTAGGGAACATTCCTCGGTATCTCTAAAAATATCATAGCATAGGTGTCCATTGTAAGTTGCCCCAACTTATGCTCATGAAATTTCTTAATCTTCCCATCAACATACTTCACCAATAGGTAAGCCTTTTTGAAATACTTTTCAAATTGCTTCCAGGTTATCTCTTTTTCTTTCAAGACTTTGACTTCCTTAGGTTCCTCCCACCATATGGAAGCTCTTCCATTCATATTAAAGATGGAAATATTTTCCTTCATTTTTTCTGAGTAAGTATGTACTCGAAAACACTTTCTTAGTCCCAATATCCAAGCCTCAAATTCTTCTCTCTTCTTGATTTCTCCATCCAAGGTAGGTGAATTAACCTTCTTGAATTCATCTGTCAAATAACTATGTGAGTGTCTCTTTTTATTCTTCTTGGGAACACTTGATCTAGTATCACTACTGTAAAACTCCTCTGAATTATTCTTCCCACTATATGACCCTATGGAATCACTTCCACCAACTTTGTTATTTTTTGCATCTTGATGCCTCCTCTTGGAAGAAGTCCTTCCTACATTACTATGGGATAATCCATGCTTCTGGGCATTTGAGAGTGTTTTCAATCTATCTGATTTTTGTAGATATACATTACTATTGGTTGGACCTTGTTGTGAATACTTTTGGATTTATGACAAGCTCTGCAGTAGAACTGCATTCAAATCTACCTGCTTGGCTTGAGCCCTCACGAGCCTCTCATTGTCTTCCTTCAGACTTTTCACAATGTCTACCAAACTTGGAGGGGTTTATCTATCCCTCCAACCATCAGATTCCTCATCTCTAAGATGTGAGGTATGTTCCATATTGTGTTTCACCATTCTCCATTACTCCCCATTACATCCTACATGCTGAAACAATATATTTTTTTTTTATTACATACAATATATTTTTTTAAACATACATTTTGGGAGATTTTTTTTTTTTTCTAAAACAAATTTTCAGTCTTGGTGACATATTCAATCCTAGAGTTTGAAATCTACTCTGATACAAATATATAACATACCCAAAACCTAAAACAACTTAGGCTAGCGGGATGCCGAATTTTCCTCTTTATCTCATGCTAAGGACTCGAATATAATCCTCTCATAATCTTGCTCGTCGCGATAATACACAAGGACTTCTCTCAACAGATTATTTACTGAGATAGATTGTCACATACACGACCTCCTAGCTTGGTTCCATTACCACATTGTAACATCTCTACTACTACAAAATCCCTAAATACAACTCTGATATCCATCTGTAACGTCCCCCGTTACCAACACTAACAAATTCCTTAATACCACTTTCCAACATCCCCAACTTACTATTGAGAAATGCCACTCCAAAAATCTAGTGCGTAGATTCTAAACTATATGTTAATCTGCATAGAAACACATGAGGTAATGTACATGATCCCAAGATGGATCATTCCACACAAACTTTCCCCTTCAGACATGAGTTATAATAGTGGAATTAACACATAATACAACTACGTGCACAATCATTCAATGCACAAAATTATTATTGCGTCTATAACCACTCTGAACACATGATTACTACTGCACATGCAACCACTCTAGTGATGTACGTAGATTCAATTCTCCTTGTGCATGTGAATATTCTTCCCTATGTTCACAACGATTCCAACCTCTTGGGTGCAAAAATTATTTCCCTGCGTAGTCGACAATTCTATCCTTGCCTTGGAAACTCATGACCATTATTACAAAGTTAACTAATAGGAATACTTATTAATTGTCACACTCTTCATGTGAGACAATAATTATTGAATAACGACAATTGATCATACACAATATGATATAGAAAATAAACCCATATCAAACATATGTGAATAAACACATAGTAAATTAGAAAAGAAAATAAAGGAAACTTATATTTTATAAGGAGTCAACAACTTATGCAAACAACATTATATATAATAACGACAATTGATCATATGCAATATGATATAGAAAATAAACCCATATCAAACATATGTGAATAAACACATAGTAAATTAGAAAAGAAAATAAAGGAAACTTATCTTTTATAAGGAGTCACCAACTGGGTGCAGACCTCAAATGTTCCTCCCAGACACAATCTTTTTTTCTCATAAATTTTCAGCAACAAGTCACCCCCGAGTTGGGGATGGGGCTTAAACTCCACTACGTAAAAAACATTCCTAATGCTAGGCTAGGTTCTACTAATCAAAAAAAATTCTCAGTACAAGGTGGTCAACTACTGGAACTATCCTACAGTCTCTCATTCCCCACATGCATGTCTGACCCCAGAATGTTTTCCCCTTCTCTTCTCAATAGTCCCTCGATTGCCCCACTCCCCTTACAGGGCTTCAACAATAGACTGTACAGGAAGTCTCAGAGCTCTCTGACTAATTCCCAACACACCAAGAAACAATTCCTAGCAAATATCTCACCTGGAGAGAATGCTCACGGGCCTAACAACCTCCCTCTTTGACAAAAAATATCTCACCTAGAGAGAATGATCACATGCGTGACAACCTGTGTTGGCCCTTGACCAAGTTTTGAGGAAACATTGTTCATGTTTGACCACTTTTGGGACTTCGATAGGCTGGTCGAAGATGGAGCACCCAGGTGGAGCTGATATTGCGAGATATCACTCATTTTGCGGGCTTGTGGACCTAGGAAATGGTTTACTAGGATTTATGTAACGGGTTATGGGATGTCATCCCATGGGTTTACCCATGTTTAGGCCTTTTTGTAAATGTATAAATAAGTAGCTAAGCGACATAAGAAGCATAGATGGTTGGCTATGTGCACCATGTGTTATAAGTGATTGGATTCGTGCAAGAGGTTGTAAGTTGCTTTGTGCAGACATACTGTGTAAATTAAGGCTCTGTGCTACTAAGGAGTTGGCTCTATGCCTTGACCTGATTTTGGTAAGGAGGATCTGGCATGATGCACACAGATATCCTATCCTTTGCGAGGTTTGGCTCTGTGGCTTTGTACACAAGAGAGACTTAATGTAAGAATATTGAAGACTAATAAAGAAGAAGAAGAAGTTGGTGGACACAGCCCTACACTGGGGTGAACCACATATATCCTATGTCTTGATGTGCTTTGTGCGATGTGGATTATGTTGTTTATTTTCTTAGTGTTGTTGTTATAATGTATGATGAATGCATCATATGTTGTTGCTTAGTGGTTAATGGTATTAAAGATGAATAAATGCTAGATCTGAGCTAATGCTAAGTGCTAAGTGATTGAAAGTGCTTGAACTTTATGGTTACTGTGATGATTTGTAATAAGGGTTTAATTTGTGACGTGAATGAGACTCTTGAACTAATGCATATTGTTTTCTGAGTGCTCTGCTAGATGTTATAATCATAGATCTGTGTCCCAGCTTGGTTGTAGACACCTGAGTCCTACAACCCCCCCTACCTCTACCTCAAGTGAGACTTCATCTACTTCGTAGGTGTTGCCAAAAGGGCTGGTAGTTAGGGTTTTGTTGGTGCATTGAAACTTGGGTCTACTCCTGTGCCAACAAATGGTTATGTTGTTGGGACGTGAAACTGTGATTGATGGGAACTGAAGAAAAGAGAAAGCTTTGTGTGTAGATCTGTTGTTGTAGTGCGCAATATTCTAATTTACTTGTGAAGCTCTGTGCTAAGAAAGAAACCTTATCTGAAGAAAAGAGGTAAGATCTTAAATCTTTGTGCTCTGGTAAAGGTAAGATAAGTGGAAATGTTTTCTTCGAAAGCATGAATATAGGTATGTTTGATAGGTTTTCTCTTAGTCTGAATGGTAGGTCACAGATAGAAGAAAGAGTTGATCTGAATAAATTTGATAGAAATAGTGAAATATATGTTATTCATATGCATAGAAATAATTTTTGGACTAATAAGTGAATGCAGGAACCTAGAAAGAATTTTTGCAGATTGCAGGTCCAACACTGTGATCCCAATGCATAGCACAGGAGAGGCTAGGGATCGTTTAAAAGAAAGAGAGGATTGACAATGTGTTATAATTTCATAATACCGGGACATATTTCTAAGGAATGCCCTGGTACAGGTCCTATTTGTCTTTGTTGTAAAGTTATTGGTCATGAAGTTGAGGATTGTCCAAGAATGATTGCTAAAGTTGAAAAGATGAACACGAGACACAAAAACTATGAAGAAAGTCAAGAGGCTAGGAGCATGTTGGGGAATCATAAAGAGACAGAGTCAGAGACTATGTTAGTATAGTTAAAAGAAGAAATGGATGATCACAGAGACATCAGTTTACCAAAGATCTTGAAAGAAAAACAACACATAGTTACAAGAATAGAAGACTTCGACATAGATTGTGTATTGGATGAAGAAACACACCTGAACATTATGCCAAAAAGCACTTGGGAATTTTTGGGAAATCCTGCTATGATACCTTCATTGGGAAGGATAGGCTTGTTTAAAGGAAAGATGATAACCCTATGTGGAAGAGTTGCTAATACACCTATGATTTCTCATGAAACATCGACTGAAGAAGAATTTGAAGTCATTAAATTTGTTGAGAACAATGCCCCTTTTCCACTTTTTTTAGGAAATACTTAGATTGAGAAGGATCAGATCAGAAGGAAAGAAGAGGAGGAAGCTACATAACATAAAAAGAAATAACTAAGGGACTTCATAACCAGAAAAATAGAGCTACTAATAGAAGAATAAGAGGACAAGTCGAAGCAACAGAGGGCAAGAGAATTAGATGTCAAAGTTGAAAGAAGCAGGAAGGATTGAAGAACCTGTTCATGCAGGAAAGAAGTATAGCCACCCCATAAATAGTAAGAGAAGGGAAATTAACCTCAGAATCTGTAAGAGCACATCAACAGTGTGAATTCCTTTCACCAGGAGAGAATAAGAATACAAATGGGAAGAGGATTCCATAAATTATTAGAGAAGCTCAAATTAAAGGAAGGAAGGCCAGAGAGCTTAATAAGAAAAAAGATGAGATAGAAAAACTACATGAAGCTACAAAGAACAGAAGGAAGACTTTGCAGGAGGCAGAACTACAGAACTTGAACCTCGCTGGAATAGCAGAACCACGCGAAATGGGACTTCACCACGACGAAGCTATATGACCATTAGAGGCGCCCCGACCGTTAGAATGACGCCCCAGAATGGCTAGAAAATGCAGTTATGAGTGAATGGACCATTGAGACCGTGCCATAACAGATGAATTCACATTGATAGATGCATTCCTACCCATTGGAGGAATTTGTTACGACGCTTGCTTATTTAACCCGTCGGACGCTGCGTCGAGACAAATTTTTTCCACCCATGATTATCCGAGCTAACAGTGAATCAATTGCATATCGCACTATGATTTCTAGACCTGGTCATCAGTTTGATTACCTTGATTTTCTGTTCGCCTATCCAATCTATTTGGTTACAAGTGTGAATGTTGGGCGAAGCTAGCGGGTTAGAGAAGTCGGTGGAGGAGATTCTCGTGGAGCTCATGGATGAGAGAGTTATGTCTATAGGAATACTGGCATCGTCAACTGGGGGACTAAAAGCATCCACCTCAAATGGACATCATTCTATCCATGCTACTGAGAAGTGAAGAAAGCACCACGACAATCTGGCTAACACGAAGCAGATCTCGTCGGTCTTGCCCGATTATATACTGCCTTTGGCTGGCATGATTAACCGCAACAGTATCCCACATGACTTTGAGTACATGTTGATCATTGCATACATCCTGTAGGAGATACATTTATTTGGACCCCAGTTAGGACAGAATCCAGCTCTGAAGAACAATGAATTTAATCTCGACGACATAAATAACTACGCCATGCTTGTGCCCCATAGGTATTTAATGAAGATGACTGGAAAGAAGCCGCGCATAGTCTCTTAGCCATGGATTAAGGAGCTCGCGCAGTCAACAATATTGAATGTAATTAAGATCCCTCACTTCGATCAACATCAAGAGGTTAACGCTTGCATTAAGTTCCTCTTGTCGTGCTACCACAGATGCATCACTATGGATCCAGAGTTGATCCACCTGATCACAGGACTGAGAATGCAGGGAACGAACCCTCAACAATTCTACCTAGGTAAGACCTCAGATCACTCCCTAGAACAACACATAAAGGAGGATTATGGCGATGTAGAAAATGGAAAGCGAGGCTATAAGGTAGCCTCTATCCAAGATGGTGCAATGCGCAACCAAAGGGAGGAAGCCACTAAGAGAGCAGTTGGAAGGATCAAGGTCCTCACCTTAGAATGTAAGCAGTCGAGTGATCAAAGTGTGTATACCTATGAACGCCTTGCAAAAGATCTAGAGCTGAGGAAATTGGAAGCACAACTCCAGGAGGCGCAATAGAAAGCATCCAATGTGCAGGCACAGATGAAGGTACTCACTGCAGTCAAGCGAATGAAGAGATCAAAGGAGCAGCGCGTAGTCCAACAACAAATTACTTCCATCCAAAGCAGAGTCATGGAAGTTACACAGAGAGTATAGTCGGTGCAGAAAGAATCTCGCATAATTTTTGAATAGATTGAAGGACAAGGCTCGCTGGTAGACCAAGTGGTTGTGACAATGGAACATCGCCTGGAAGGGCCTGTTAAAAATAAAATAATTTAGGAGTTTTTCAAACAAGAGTCACTGGAGAACCAGCAAGTTGAGGTAGCTCGAGTTAAGCTTGAGGCCCTTGAAGCAGTGTTTCCCAGATTTGAGTGACTCGGGATGAGTCACAGGTGAGTGTTGGGCACGTGCTGGCCCTTGACCAAGTTTTGAGGAAACATTGGTCGTGTTTGACCACTTTTGGGACTTTGACAGGTTGGTTGAAGATGGAGCGCCCAAGTGGAGCTGAGATCACAGGATCTCACTCATTTTGCGGGCTTGTGAACCCAACAAAGGGTTTACTGGGGTTTATGTAACGGGTTATGGGATGTCGGCCCATGGGTTTACCCATGTTTAGGACTTTTTGTAAATGTATAAATAAGTAGCTAAGCGATGTAAGAAGTAGAGATGGTTGGCTATGTGCACCATATGTTATAAGTGATTGAATTAGTGCAAGAGGTTGTAAGTTTCTTTGTGCAGACAGACTCTGTAAAGTAAGGCTTTGTGCTACTAAGGAGTTGGCTCTATGCCTTGACCTGATTTTGGGAAGGAGGATCTAGCACGCTGCTCAAAGATCTCTTATCCTTTGCGTGGTTTGGCTTTGTGTCTTTGTGTCTTTGTGCACATGAGAGACTAAATTTAAGAATATTGAAGACTAATAAAGAAGAATAAGAATTTGGTGGACGTAGCCCCACACTGGGGTGAACCACATATATCATGTGTATTGGTTTGCTTTGTGCAATGTGGATTATGTTGTTTATTTTCTTAGTGCTTTTGTTATAACGTATGATGAATGCATCAAATGTTGTTTCTTAGTGCTTAATGGTATTAAAGATGAATAAATGCTAGATCTAAGCTAATTTTATGTGCTAAGTGATTGAAAGTGCTTGATATTTATTTTTACTACGTTGATATGTAATAAGGGTTTAATCTGTGATGTGAATGAGACTCCTGAACTAATGCATATTGTTGTCTAAGTGCTCTACTAGATGTTATAATCACAGATCTGTGTCCCATCTTGGTTGTAGACACCTGAGTCCTACAACTCCCTCTGCCTCTACCTCGGGTGAGACTTCATCTTCTCTGTAGGTGTTGCCAAAAGGGTTGGTAGTTAGGGTTTTGTTGGTGTGTTTTTGAAGCGTTGAACCCTGGGTCTGCCCCTGTGCCAACAACCTGCCTCTTCAACAACAAATCTCTCACCTGGAGAGAATGATCATGAGCCTGACATCCCACCACTTTGACAACAAGACTTTAGTTACTATATGGAAACCCCTTTCCAAGATTTTCTTATAGATACGGTAATGACCATCCCCCCTGTTCAAATAGTCTGGCCGATGAAGAAAAATGAGTGAAAGATATCCCCAAAATACACTATGGTTCGACCAAATATTTTCATGGTCATAATTGGACACTTGTCACATTCAGAATTAGCATTAGCCACTTGGTGACTCATTCTCATCCCTTGGAAACTTAAGATAAGTAAATATCCATAAATTATAGTTTTCAGAATTATTATTAGATATTCCCTTGGATTTAAGCCCCCATTTTCCCTGTTCGATGGAGTTTATCC
>SNQJ01S0017471.1:304424-327501 GCA_010110895.2 Picea sitchensis
TGTTTGGCTATCTAGCCTAGGGTTTGCTTCCGGAGGAATTCTCAGGTCAAGGTTAAGGTGCTCGGAGGGAGGCTTCGGCCTATGGTTGGGAGACGAGGGTATCGTCGTGGTAAAACGAGCACACAATCCTTTATATTCTAACAGTGGTCTCCCCCACAACCCAGCCATTGAATAGGTGGTTTCCTTGGTCTTTTCCCCATTGTCTCAGTCATTCTGGGCTCCTTGGGAGTTGGTTGTCCTTGAGAAGTATTTCTGAAAAATGGTGGTTTAGTCCCCTTCTAAAATGAAAAAGGGTATCTTGAGAAGTATTTCTAAAACATGTAGGCATATAGAAGTCCTAGGCTTCACGCGATACCCATGACCAGTTGCTAGACTCAAGCCCTCTAGTTAGGGTCCCAAATTTGAAGAGGAAATCCAGGTACGTCCTTTTGTTCGGTGTTTAGTTGATTATTTACTTATTCAAGCACCAGATCTATCAACAATTATAACTACTTCAACCACCAAACCTAATCATCATAAATAATCACGTGTATCTATGTATTTTAGGTACATTGACAGGTGTGCATTCAACTCTTGTAGGTGTAGGTTGGAATGTTGAGCAAGCTTCCTATTTTCTTCATTGAAACTTCTCAATTCCACCTCACTAGTCCCACTTGTGATATCATGGCCATTACTCATGAATTTTCCTTCTCGGTAAGTTGTGTTGTATTTTTCACTAATCATAAACATAGTTACATGCTCCATAATCACATTACATGAAGTCTTAGAATAATTATAGTTATGGGGGAAAATAGGGTGTTACATTCCCCTCCCCTTTAAATAAACATTGTCCTCAGTGTTTAAAACACAATATATGTACAGGTTGTACATAAAACAAAAATGGGTATTTCATTCTCATGGCATCTTCTAGTTCCTAAGTAGCCTCATCTGTTGCAAATTCTTCCGTTTCACCTTGACCTACACGACAGCTTGGTTCCAGGATGTGTTGAAGTTCAGGATCGAATTATCCGTCTTGTTCCACATGTATCATATTCTAATCAATAACATTATTAGAGTCATGCAGATATTTCTTTAATAAATATACATGGAACACATTGTAAACTCTAATTGTAGGTGGCAAGGAGAGTCTATATGCTATTGGTCAAACTATTTCTAAGACTTCAAATGATCCACAATATTTGGGTCCTAACTTAGCACAAGTTCCCATCCTTAGGGATCTCCTCTTGGGTTTCACCCTGAGATACACATGATCCCCCACCTTAAACTCCTTATGCATTCTCTTGTTGTTTGCATAACTCTTTTTCCTATACTGGGCTATCTTCAAATTCTACCTTATCTTGATCATTTCCTTTTCCATTTCCTTCAGCAATTCTGGTCCAAGTGTGATTTTTTTCACTACACTATCCTAATTAATTGGAACTTTTCACTTTCTTTCATACAAAACCTCAAATGGGTTCATCTTCAATTATTCATGATAACCATTGTTATAGGAAAACTCTACTAGGGGTATATATTCTTCCCATTGCTTAGGTTGATGCATGACATGCATCCTCAACATGTCCTCTAGGACTTTGTTCAACCTTTCAGTTTGACCATTTGTTTGAGGATGGTAAGTCATGCTAAATTCTAACTTCATTCCCAAACATGAAAACAAGATTTTCCAAAATTTCGAAGTGAACTTAGCATCTCTATTTGAAATTATGATCTCGGTAATCCATGCAGTCTAAAAATTTCCTTCATAAAAATGTCAACAACATCTATATCCTTAAAGGTAGAATTGATCAGAATAAATTCAGCTTCCTCATTCAGTGTATCCACCACTACCATGATTGTATCATGTTGTCTAATTGTCCTTGGACAACCAATAATAAAATACATGGAGATTGTCTCCCATTTCCATTTTGGAATTGGCAATGGTTGTAATATTCCTGCAGGGTGTTGGTGTTCAACATTGACTTGTTGAGACTTCAAACATTTAGCAATGTATTCAATGATCTCTTACTTCATTCTCAACTAATAATAAAAATTCCTTATTGTTGTTATCATTTTCTGATAACCAAGATGACCCTCGTAAGGTGTCTTATAGAATTCATCCATGATCATGCGTTTCAATTATGTTGAATCTGGCACTTACAACGTGTTGTTGTACAACAACAAATCATCAATTGTAAACTAACACCCTCCATACTTTTTCTCATTGGATTCTTGTTGCAGTCCCACTCTTACTTGATTAAAAGTATCATCTTATTGTAATGGGATTCTAATCATTTGCTTGATATCATACTCTCCTATACCTGTTGGCACCAAGTTTATTGTCTGCACACTTAGACTGAGTGCACATGCTACTCTATTTTCCTTCCTTTTTATGTGCTTGATTTCAAAGTCAAACTCAATAATCAGTTCCATCCATATGGATTGTCTGGTGTTCAACCATGGCTGGTCAAACATGTACTTTAGAACAAAATGATATGCCATCAAGAAAAACCTTCTTCCTAGCAAGTAATGTATCCACATCTTCAGCGCATCCAAGGTTGCTACAAGTTATAGATCGTTGGTGACATACAATTTTTCATGCTCATTTATCTTTCTTGACCCATAAAAAATCACTTTCCCTTATTGCATAATAACTCCACTGAGTCCCTCTTTGCATGCATCAATGAAAACCAAGAAATTCTTTTCAGGGTATGCAATCTTCAAAAAAGGGGCATTTGTTAAAATATGTTTTAGTTGTTTAAAGCTAACTTCACACTCTGTTGACGATACATATTACTTTCCTTTCCCCTACAATGAAGTAATGGGATTACCAATCTTGGAAAATCCCTTTATAAACCTTATGTAATATCCATCTAGTCACATGAATGATATCACCTTTGTCACATTCTAAGGGGCAGGTCAATCAATGATTTCCTTGATCTTCTTGTACTCTACTATTGGCACAGGGGTAGACCCAGGGTTCAGTGCTACAACAACGCACCAACAAAACCCTAACTATCGACCCTTTCAACAACACCTGCGAAACAAATGAAGTCTCACTCGAGGTAGAGGCAGAGGTGGTTACAGGACTTAGGTGTCTGCAACCTTAGCTGGGACACAGATCTCTGATTCTAAAATTTAACAGAGCACTTAGCAGTAAACATTCATTAACATTCAATTCTTGGTAACAACACAAACAAACCCTAATTACATAGCATCACAGTATCCAACCATATGTAGCATCTAACAACACTTAGCATGACGAGACAAATCAGGTCTTAACAGATTTAGGACTAAGCATATGTATGTCAGTAAGATATAACATCCATATTAGAGCACTAATCACATTAACATATAAGCACATCAACACATTGCACAAAGAAGAGAAACACAACATAGCACTAATCACATTAACATATGTCTAATATCAACACATTGCAATAAAGAAGAGAAACACAACATATACGTGGTTCACTCTGGGATATGTCCACCAACTCTTTCTTCTCTATTATCTTTTTTAGTTAGTTACATGCAATGAGACTCAAAACCTCTACTCTACATAGGATAGGAGATCTATGTGTACCTCTCCATATCCTCCTTCCCAAGCTAGGTTATAGCACTAAGCCTTCTACATTCTGCAAGATACTAGATATATAGCCATGCAGAAATGTAAACAAAAATGATAGAAATGATAGAATAACAGCAAAATATCCATCACAATCTTCACAATAAATGATATATGAAATAAAGCAACAGAAATAGCACTTTGACTCTATAGCAATGTTCACAGGCTCTTCGAGGGGCAACCTCCAATCGAGCATCGCTCTATTACAATAATATCCAAGCTAGGGTCTTCATACCCCCTAATTCTATTTATACTCAAAAGAAGCATCTAGAGGAAGATCCTCACTTATAGAAGGAAGACTGCCAGGGTCTTCTTACATCCGCCTTTAATTTCATTTTATTGAAAGGTCTTATTAATATTGACCTTTATTACATCTGAATACATTGATTCACTCCATAAAGGGTTAGACCTTAACATGTCCGCCTCTTTAAAACAACCTTGTCCTCAAGGTTTGAGATGTGGAAATCAAGCAGAATGGTAGCCGGTTCCCAAGTGGTATCCGCCGAGTCATGTCTTTCCACCGTACTAGCACTTCCTCGATATTTACCAACGATCATAATTGATCGACTGAGACTGATATGATCATTTACTGGACACTGCTCGGCCTTGAGGGAAGTTTTCTTATATGGTTGCAGCCGCGGAAACACCTAACTCTCTACAAATTGACGTTCCGAGCGCCTTTGATCTGCTTGCTGCTTCATTATGTTTTGGGCCATGAACAAGTTCTCTTTAAGGGTACGAAGGATATCCTCTCGACCGTAAGTGTTTGGTCAATCACTGACCTTCGAGAAAATCTTAGTGGGCGAGAGAACCTGGACGGTGGTTTCACCATACACGCCTAAAAAGGAGTCATGCAAGTGGTTGTATGGTATGTAGTGTTGTACCACCATTGGCGAGGGGTCCATTGAACCCACTGGTGTTGTTTTTCCGATGCAGCACCTCAGATAGGTTTCCAAACACTTGTTGACGACTTCCATTTTGCCATCCGGGTCTGGATGATAAGCTGAGTCAGATGCAATTGTGTGCCTTTGTAGATTAAAACAGCTTCTTGCCAAAATTTCTTGTGAAAGTTGGGTCTCGATCAGAAACAATAGAGTTTGGCATGCCATGAAGCTTGGAAGAATCTGATCCATGAAAATTTGGGCCACCGTGGATGGTAAATGTAAGTGGCAGGAAGAGCAATAAAAATGAGCATACGGAAAGGCGATCCACCACCAACTCATTATCACTGATTTATTCCCCCATTTGGGTAAGCCTCGTAATAAAATCTATAGATATGTCCCTCCAAATATCGGGTGGAATTAAAGGTTGAGCGGTGCATGGAGATCTGCTGCTTTCTCCCTTGTTGCGTTGGCATACCTCACATTCAACTACAAACTTTACGGATGTCTTGCTTCATACCATCCTAGAAAAATTAACGTTTAACTCTCGCTATATGTTTTGGTGAACCTCGAGTCTCCACTGCGGGTGTAGCATGAAGCTCGAGAGTACCGGTGGATTTGAGCTTGATTGTTTACTTCCAAATACAAGCGACCTTTTGTATCGAAGCTCATCCGGGCCAAGAGTACTGGGGAGCTCCGCTACTTTGTCTCACAGGTTGCTGAATTAGATGCGAACTTTGGGGTCTTGGGCAGCCCATTCCTGTGCACGCCTTGCAAGTTAATCGTGTACACGAAGGAAAGAGAAAAGGGATCCTTCATATTCATATTTCCAGGACAGTGCAACCGCCACTACATTGTCTTTTCCCCTTCTTGTAAATGATCTCATAATCATAGCCAAAGAGCTTTAGTGGACTCCATTTTTGTTTTTCCTGGAGGAAATGTTGTTCCAGAAAGTATTTGAGGCTTTGATGGTCTCATTTCACTCGGAATCGCTACCCCAAGAGATAAGGACGCCATAATTCAACCGCATGCAAAATCGCCAACATTTCTTTTTTCGTAAATAGGTTTGCCCAGATTTTTTCTGCATAGTTGTTTGCTCGTAAAGGCCAGTAGTCGACTCTCACATAAGGACAAATGGCCAATGCCTTTCCTCGATGCATCGCATTCCAACACACAAATGTCTTCGTGAAGTCGGGAGAGCCAGACCTAGAGTGGTGCACATGGCCATCTTCAAAGTTTGAAAGGGCTTGAGTACCGCTAGGGTCCGCGTGAAAGAGTTCTTTAAGGAGAGCCATGAGAGGTGTATTGCAATCTTTCCATAGTTCTTGACGAACTTAAGATAATATCCTGTGAGGCCCAAAAAAAATCCACACAAGATTTTGAGATTCTTAGGGTGCGACCAATCTTGCATAGCTTCAATCTTTCGGTCCGCTCCCTGACGCCATCCTTGCTCACTAGATGACCCAAGTACTCTACTGATGCAACTCAAAAGCACATTTGGACTGTTTGAGGGAAAACGCTATGCCGAAAGCCAGTAGGGAGCCGAGAACTTGGACGACCCGCCATGAGTCGAGTGGTCTTTCCATGTCTTGCTGTATATGAGGATATCATCAAAGAAAACTAGGGACAAAATGTGATGAAGAAAAGGGTAAAAGACATGGTTCATGAGGCTCGAAAAGGTGGAGGGGGCGCTACACAACTCCAAATGGCATGACCAAAAATCAGAGGGTTCTCATGAGTGAGAAAGCCGCCTTGGGAATGTCGGACTTTTTCATATGGATCTGGTGATAACCCAAGCGAAGATCAATTTGGGTGAAGAATTAAACCACTCGCTCATCCGTATATCAACAATGACCGGAATGGGAAATTTGTCTTTGATGGTGAGTTTATTGAGAACAAAGAAGTCAAGACACATGTGCCAAGAACCTTCTTCTTTAGTACCATGACGACCGAGAGGAGTAAGGACTCGTAATTTAGACGGATGACTCCCAGCATGGGAGTTCCCCGACCATTTTTTTCAATTTCATTCTTTTGGGAAAAGGGTGGCTTATCATGGACGGCTGTTGTGGGGAGTACTGGGACAAGGGGAATGGAATGATCATGGACAATCACGGGAAGGGGGGAGTCCTGGGGAGTGGAGAATAGTGTTTGATGTTTATACAAGAGGGCTTTGAATAGTCTTAGGGCAACGGGTGGGATCTCTCGGTGGCTTGAATGGCGCGGAGTTGGGCTATGACACCCGAATGACCTTTTTGAGCAATTTCTCCACGCGATGAGAAGTCCCATGATTTCAGGAGACCTCGCAGTGATGCCTTGAAATTTATGTTTCAGTGGCCACCTTGGTCAAATTGCATGGTTAAGTTCGAAGCTATGAGAATGGGACCCAAGGTTCTCCGAGCCATTTGGCACCCAACACAATGTCGCGAACCTCCCATGTCAATAGCAAACATATGGATTTGAGGTTGTAGTCACCTATTTGAGACACATTTTCACAACGCCTCCAAATTTCATAGAGCCACCATTGGCAATCATGATTTGGAAATTACATGCTGATGGATATAGCAGTTGGGTTTCAATATACATGAATAAAGTTGTGGTGCTGCCACTATCAACCATGATGATGACCTTTCTAAGGCTTGATATAACCGATTAGTTTAAGGGTTTGGGGCAGAGTAGCCGATGAGAGCATTGAGGGAAATGATGGTTCCTCTGCAGGAGGGTCGGACAGAGGGTTTATTTCAGAAGTTTCAGACTCTGTGAAACAAGGGAAGTGTCATCATCGCCTTCCTTGAATATCTTTAGAGATGGCCATAAAGAGATTCTTTGTCTAGCATTTGTGGCTTGGGAAATATTTGTTGTCACAGTTATACCGCAGGGCCTTGAGTTGTCGTCACCCATTTCCAGCCCGGGTCACCTCTTGGATTTTTGCTGAGCCGAGGGAGAAAGGGGTTCACCGGTTTCATAAAAGGGATAAAGGATGGCTTACGATTTTGAGAGGAAAACAATTTGTTGTGCTTCTTTGGCTTTTTTGGTAGTTTCCACCTGTCGAGAGGGTCGATCCATGAGAACATGGGCCCTAACCTCCTTGAGGCCACTGATACACTCACAAAAGAAAGCATCAGTCATGCCTCTGTTCGAAAAAAGACAGACGCCAACGTAGCCTATGAAGTCTTCGATCGCCTGATTGCTTCCAATTTTGCCCTATAAATCTCAAGAACAAATTGGGTCCAAGTAATATATCCTTGACGGTTTTTTTCTCCATTGCCACCATTGCCGTTCTTGATCGAGATGGAGAACACCATACCGAGTTTGGCCAAGTCATCTGTAATGTTGTAGAGAGAGAAATAATGTTCCATTTGTGTGACCCAACCACACCGAAAGCCATCAAATTAGTTACATCCACCCGAAGCGACAGTCCCTTTGAAAGTGATGTGGTTTGGTGGAATGGGAAGAAGTTTCTCCTTCAGTGTTTTTATGTGCATAAGGAAAAGAGTCATCGAGAGGGATTTTGAGTTTTGGTGCAGAGTGCTACAAATCTATTGTGATTCAGTTCATTTTTTACTCACCATTGGCGGACCCGTGCACGGCTATCTGGACAGATGGATTCATGGAGGCATCATGGGAGGCAATAGTAGCACCGATTTGTTGCACTTCTTGTTGGTCTCGCAAACCATGTTGCGTGGTGTTGAAGCGAGACTCTAGTTCTGGTTACGGGTATAGCCATGATGACGGGTGACTAAAAGGAGCAAGCGGGGTTAGAAATTTTGCAGAAAAATGATATGAATAAAAGTGATAAGGGTGTAAGAGATGAGTCTAATGGAATAAGTCTCAATAATGGTGAAAAAAAAAAAAAAACTTTTTTTTTTATTTTTTATTTTTTACGTACCTGCAGGGTTATGCTTTGGTCTGAATGTTGCAGTGCTAAAATCCCCAAATTCTCGAACTAGAGAGTATTTACTTAGCAAACCCGGTCAGACAAAGTGGGTTAATAGATCTCACGGGTTTAATTTGTTTATATTGTTGTTTATGTCTCCCAAAGGTTAGGTATTCGCGTCTTACTGCATTAAGGGTTTGCCCTGCTATAGCTCTCTGATATACAAATGGGGTCCAACAGTAGTACTGGCCCAATATCCGGCACTAACTAAGGAGGATAGACCGTGACTTTAGCCATACTACCCACTACCCAGGTACTAGAGAGTATCTTCCCGAAGTGCTGTTCTCGGTGACACTAAAGAAGTCCCATGGCCGTATAGGTTTATCTTACGAGGGCTTCAGAAATCTAGGTCGGTCCGAATATCGTGTGTTGTCTTATGCGCTACCACTGAAGGGGTACCAACAAGGGTACAAGGGTGGCCAACAAACTTGGCGCTTAAGAACCACTTGTATTTCCGGTATGAATCTCTCAACCGCTGGTTTATGCGCCAGAATCCACGATCTTTGTGGTTTAAAAGACTTCTGAATACCGCCTCACCTCAAAAAAAAAAATACCCACAATTTCTGCCAAGGAAAGTGCTCTGATACCACTTGCAAGATACCAGATATATAAAATATGCATAACAGAAACGAAATGCTAGAAATGACAGAATAACAGTAAAATATCCAGCATAATCTTCACAATACACAGAAATGATATATGAAATAGCAACAAAAATAGCACTTTGAATCAAATAGCAATGTTCACAGGCCTCTTCGAGGGGGCAACCTACAATCGAGCAACGCTCTATTACAATAATATCCAAGCTAGGGTTCTCATACCCTCGACTCCTATTTATACTAAAAAGAAGCATCTAGAAGAAGATCCTTCTAGAAGCGGAAGCTTCTATTAGGTCTTCTTACTTCCGCCTTATTCTATTTTATTGAAAGGTCTTATTAATATTGACCTTTATTACATCCGAATACATTGATCTACCTATGTGCGGGTTAGGACCTTAACACATTCACTTGCACTCAGTTGTGCAATCTTCACATAGATCTATCACTAGCACTTAGCACATTGGCCTAACATCACATAGATGCCCCTCCTTACATTGCCTAGACATCTATTTATACTTTACAAAATAGGCCTAAACATGGGTAAACCCATGGGCCGACATCCCATACCCATCACATAATCCCAAACCCCAAAAAGGACCCAAAAAGGGCCCGAGATATCTTCTTCATCTTGCGCTCCTTCTTCGACAGGCTATCGAAGTCCCAAAATAGGTCAAACTTGACCAAGGATCTCCCAAAACTTGGTCAATGGCCAACAGGCCCCCAACACTCACCTGTGACTCCTCCCAAGTCACTCTGATCTGGGTAGTTCTGCTTCGAAAGCCTCGAGCTTGGCTCAATCTACTTTGACTTGTTATTGTGCCACGACCTCTTGTTCATCGAACTCTTGGACGACTGCCTCATTCACGGGTCCTTCTAGGCGTTGTTCTGCTGCAGAAACAACTTTCTCCAGTTCTTCTCCTCGACCTTCGATCCCTATGAACAGTTGGTAAGCCTCATCTTGTACAGGTTGGATTCTTTGAGTCACTTCCATGAATTTTCTCTGAACGGTGTGAACCTGCTACTGGGCAGTGTGTTTCTCCTGGGATCATTTCATTCTTTCCACAGTTGACAAGGGCTTCAACTGTGCCTGTATTGTCTTTGCTTACTGTTTCTCCTGGAGCTGCGACTCTAGTGCCTTTAGTTTTTCATTCTCATTGAGTTGCTCATAAGTTTGGGCACTGTGGTCACTGAGTTTCTTGCATTCCATGGAAAAATATTTTATTCTCTCGACTATGATCTAGGAAGTCACTTCTCTTTGATCTAGGAAGGCACTATGCAGAGCTCTAACTATGTTATTCTTTGTTGCAGTTGTTGGATGGCTTCTGTGATTTACTCTAGTTTATGCTCAACCTGATCTTCTACCTGTGGCTCTAAGCCTGTCATAGAGCAAAGTGCTCCGTTGACTGCTTCTTTTACCTCGAGTTTGTTTGCGAGCAACTATTCCTTTTCTTGTTGCATTTGCACTTTCTCCTCCTCAAACTTTGTTTGGAGAGCAATCTTCTCCTGCTCTGCAACTCGATGTTGTTCTACAAGTACTCCTTGCACTTGCTTCAAAGCTTGGGTGGCTTGTTATGTTTCTTCTTGTGCTCGTCGAAGGTGAGCTTCAGTTGCATCTTCCAGTTGGCGGAGTTGGGTTGGCTCATCTCCCGAGTCCCAACTCTTGTTCTCCCGATGGTAGGGGTGCAGTGGAGACTACGTGACTGGACTGAAGAGCCTGTTGTACGCCTCAGAGCTCAACCTCAATTATATCATACTTTTCCTCCTGCTTCACTCCTTTTTTCTCCACGATTTCCAGTGAAGCGTCGTTTAGAGCTGCTATGATGAAGTCAAAGTCATCAGGAGTAAGTGTAGTCTGCATCTTGGTCACGGTGGCTCTTGATTTCTTTCGAGAATAAGGTTTCGGGGGAGAAACCTTCCTCTTCTTCAAGGGGTCAGCCTCATCTCTGGGAGGTGTTACTTCGCCTTTCTTTTGTTCAGATTCTCTGTCCTTCATCTCTTCTACATCACCATCACCTCCTTGCTCAGGTGATACGGAAGCAGTATTCCCTGAGGTGCTGCTCAATTCTTGGACCTCCTCAGTCTTCTTTCTTATGCTGGTTCCAGGTGTGTCATGTTCTTTGTGAGTGGTCTCCAGGCTGTCCAGTTCAAGATCAGACATCTCTGCAGGGTTAGTGGGGATAAGGAGGTCTGCAGACCAATACTTAGTGATCTCCTCCAGGTCCTCTTCTCTAAGTTTGTAGTATGACTGGAGTTGTTCCTTGTGTTCATTGGCTCGTGCTGTAATGTAAATGAAATGTCGATCTGCACTGAACTTCATTAGGGGTCGGAATCTATATAATGTGTTTGGAGTCATGCAAGGCTCAGCTTCGATGTCTCTCTTCAGCTGAAGGTAGTATGTATGAAAAACAACATTCGACTACCACTATTTGTTCATATCACTGAAATACAAAAGGGTAGCGAACTTTGCGGCAAGCGGCTCAAATGGCTTGATGTCTGGGAAGGTTGCAACTTCCGACATATCCTAGGAAAAAAAGGTGATAAGGATTAGGAGCCATCTGAAATGGAACTCATAGACCTGATCCTAGGCTTCACGATAGTCTAGTTTGAGTTGATTGACTAGGTACTTCACCCAGTTCATCTATAAGCCTTCTACACACTTCCCTGCGAAGTTAACGACAAAGCTCGTGACCTATGTGGGTTGGTTCTTGCATACCCACTTTCCAACTATTGACTGACATGCTAGGCGCATTGCACCATTCTGGATGGAGGCTACCTTGTAGCCTCGTGTCCCCTTCTCAACATCATCATACGTGTCCTTAATCTTCTGTGCTAGTGCACGATCTGTGGCCTTCCCTGGGTAGAAATCTTGTGGGTCAGGTCCTTGCATACTCAAACCTGTGATCCTATGGATCAATGTTGGATCGACTGTGATATGATGGTATAGCCATAAATAGTCACCATGGTAGAACGACAGTAGTAGCTTGACACGGGTGTTGACTTCCTGGTGTCTTCCGAAGTGTGGGATTTTCATGACATTTAACAAGGTGGACTGTGCGAGGTTCATCGTCCATGGTCGAGGGATGATCTTTGAGTTCTTTCCCTTTGTCCTGGTTAGGTATTTGTATGGGGAAAGCATGTTGTGGTTATTGCAATCTCCAAGGTTGAAGTCACTGAACTTCAATGCTATGATCTTGTCCTGTTGTGCTCGAACTGCGCGTATCCCCTTCGGGAGGTATGTAGTGACCATGGTGTACTTGAAATCTCTAGGTACACTATCACAACTTACCACGCCAGCTAGACGTGGGATATAGTCGGGTAATATATATGGGATCAACTTCTCATTGGCTAGGTCATCTCTGTGTTTGGTTTGCTTTTCTTCTGACAGTCGGGATGATCCAACTCCATGAGAAGTCGACAGAGAGGCTTACATTCCTCTTGTCGATGACGCTTGTATACCTGCAGACATCGACATTTCTCTTTTACTCATGAGGTCGATGAGAACTTCCACGACAATTTTCTCTACCGCGGTGAACTCGTTCTACATACACGCTCGGGTTTGAACGTCTCGGGTTCGAAGAGTAATATCTCAATGTAGTGGGATAGATGGAAAAAGCGTGATGATCACTATGTGAAAATCAACTAATATGCAGGCTCAAATTCACGGTTAGCAAAAAGTGTTTTCAGTGCATGGCGCGATGGGTTAAATAGATAATTGGTAACGGATCTCTTGCAACGGGTAAGAAGCCTTCATTAACTTAGTTCTATCCATTACGGTGCAGTCCCAAGGGTCTGGTGGAAAGCTGTCTAACCATTAATTCCTTTCTTCCCGTTTGGGGTGTCAGTCGAACGGTTATACTGTCTCTAACGGCTATATTGCTTTGCCATGGAGAAATTCCATGTGATGTTGTTCCGGTATTCTGGCGAAGCTCCAATTTTGTAAATTTTCCTTCTGTGAAGTTCCCTCGGGAACCTTCTGTAACTTTTTAATCTTAGCTCTCTTATTACTTAATTTTCTAGCCTTCTTTCCGGTGAGCTTCATCTCAGAATTCCTTTTTCCATCCTGATTCTTATCTTGTTTTGGCATAGTAACTTCGCGTTGTTGAGATTCTCTCCTAGAAATTAGGGGTAATACTTCATATGTATCTAGAATAGGTGCTGCAATCTTCTGTGGGTCTTCTAGTGTTCTTCCAGCTTCGACATTCCAGTCTTTGGTTATAAATATTTTTGCTCAGTTCTCTTGTTCTTCAATCAAGTGTGTGATCCTCCTAGTCATGAAATCTTTTAGCTATTGCTTATTTTTTTCTAAGACTTCTTTTTCTTCCCTTCTGGCCCGATCTCTTTCAATCCAAGGTTTTCTGAGCAACATAGAAAATGGAGCGATGTCCTCAATAAATTTAACAACTTCAAATTCTTCCTCTGTCGAAGTTCCCTTGGCACTCATAGATATCTGGGTAATCTTTCCACATAGGTTTATCATCTTTCGTCTGAATAGTCCTATTCCTCCTAATGAAGGAATCATAGCAGGATCCCCTAAAGTTTCCCAAGTTCTTTATGTCATGATGTTCACCCGTTTTTCTTCATCTAGAATATAGTCAATGTCGAAGTTTCCTATTCTTTCTTCAATGCATTCTTTTTCTTTGAAGACCTCTGATAAACTGATATGTCAGTGATCATTCAGGGTTTCTTTCATCTATAGCAATAATTTCTCTAATTATTTATGGGGTTATGTCATAATCTCAGTTGCTTTACTTTGCTCATGGTCTTCTTGTCTCATATTCATCCTTTCAAGTTGAGCAATCATTCTAGGGAAATCCAAAACTTCATGTTCCATAGCTTTGCAACAGAGGCAACTAGGTTTTCTACCAGGGCATTCCTTAGCCAGATGTCCCGGTCTTCTGCAACTATAACAAAGGGTTAATCCTCTCTTTCTCTTAAATGATCCCCAACCTTTCTTGTATTGCGCGCTAGGATCATAGTAGTTAACCTGCAAAAAATTCTTTCAAGGATCCTGCATCCATTTGTTAGTCCAAACATTCTTTCTATACATAGGTATAACATATTTTTCACTATTCTTATCATATATACTTATATCACATATTCTTTCGTCTGTCAGTGCCGTAGTTTTCAAGCTAGGACAAATCCTATCAAACATGCCTAGATCCATACTTTAGAAACAAAAATTTCCACTAATCTTACTTCTACATAACACAAAGCTTCCATATCTAAAACTTTTCACTATTCTTACCTTTATCAGAGCATAAAGCGTTCAAATCTTACCTGTTTTCTTCAGATCGAACTTCTTTTCTTTAGCGCAAAGCTTCAAAAACCAAGTAGAGTACTGCGCACTAGAGCAAGAGATCTACGCATAGAGCTTTCACAAATTCAGGTCGGATCTTTGCACAAAGATTCTTCTTTCTCTATTCACAACAATCACAGTTTCAGGTCCTAGCAACGGAACCATTTGTTGGCACAGGGGTAGACCCATGGTTAAACTCTACAACAACGCACCAACAGAACCCTAACTACCTGCCCTTTCAGAAACACCTGTGAAGTAGATGAAGTCTCACCCGAGGTAGAGGTAGGCGTGGTTCTAGGACTTAGGTGTCTGCAACCTTAGATGGGATACAGATCTATGATTCTAACATTTAATAGAGCACTTAGCAATAAACATTCATCAACACTTAGTTCTTGGTAACAACGCAAACAAACCCTAATTACAGAGCATCGCAGTATCCAACCAGATCTAGCATCTAACAACACTTAGCATGATGAGACAGATCAGGTCTTAACAGATTCAACACTAAACATATGTATATCAGTCAGATCTAACATCCATATTAAATCACTAAGTGCATTAACATATAAGCACATCAACACATTGCACAAAGCAGAGCAACACAACATATACATGGTTCACCACCCCCTGGGGATACGTCCACCGAATCTTCTTCTCTTATATTATCTTTTGTTAATCAGTTACATGCACAGAGACTCAAAAACCCTACTCTGCATAGGAGAGGAGATCTACGTGCACCTTGCCAGATCCTCCTTCCCCGATCTAGGTTACAACACTATGCCTTCTACATTCACTTGCACTCAGCTCTGCAAGCTTCACATAATATGCATGGAGCACTTACAATCCTTCGATCACATAGATCGATCACTAGAAATTAGCACATTGGCCTAACATCACATAGATTCCCCTCCTTACATTGCCCAGACATCTATTTATACTTTACAAAATAGGCCTAAACATGGGTAAAACCATGGGCCGACATCCCATACCCATTACATAATCCAAAACCCAAAAAAGGACCCAAAAAGGGCCCAAGATCCCGCGATCCCCGCTTCGTCTTGTGCTCCTCCTTCGACAAGCTGTCAAAGTCCCAAAATAGGTCAAACTTGACCAAGGATCTCCCAAAAATTGTTCAAGGGCCAACATCTAATACCACTCCTTTTTTTGAAATGGCGTGTCCCAAATACTGAATATTCTTTTGATAGAATTCAAGCTTGCTGAAATTAGAATACAATTGGTGATGTCTCAGTAATTGTAACACTTTCTAAAGCATACCCCCTCCCTCACCCGGGGTCCACTCGACCTCATGGTCAAAGATTGTTCTAATTGGGAGATGAATCAACTCTTTGGGCTCTGTTGAACCCCCCATTAATGTTCACAAGTCCTCAAATTCCATGTGCAGGTCCAAACATTGAACCCACGGGCTCTACCTAAGCCCCATTCTCCTTTGGAATAAATTTCAACCTCCTAGCCTTCTTCCTCATAACAACTCCTCATATGGCCAAAGGTTGTGACTAGGCGCTAGTCCATAGCGCGCTATTTATGTGTTTCAACAATTTCTCCAAGCCCCTTTTCTTTTAAATTATGAAACTTATATTAGCCCCTTTTTCTCCGGAGGCAATAGAATATGACTGAGGGATGTGACCAAGCGCTAAGACAAAAGGAATTGATTCGACGCTTTTACCTTTGGCGACTTACAAATGCATCCAACATGCACAAATTCCGCAAAGAGCCGATCACCGAAAAATCAGATCGAACGACTCTCCTCTCTCTACAAATCAATGACTCAGATTATTTTTCCGAGCTTTGACAATTTCTTCACTATGCCCTTTCCACAAATCTCCCGAATCGTTGAAAAAAAATTCTGTCGAGTCTTAGATTGACGGTCCACAATGCTCTAACCGATGGATGATCCAGATCAACTTCCTTCAGGATTCGGTGATTTATGTTGGCCATACACACAATACAAATGCTTGGATCTCCCGACCCCGAACAAGCCGAACAAGTGGAATCGATATCCGCCCTCCACATGTCCCCTCCTATATTGACGATTAGGATTCCTTCGAAACTTCGATGATTTCTCCTTGTCTACAAAATGAAATGAAATTGCTGAAGTGAAAAGTCCCCGAACTCTAGAATTGTGCCACACATCCTCCTCAAATTGATGGTTGGGATTAACTCTGGACCTCGGGCCTTTGGGAGTCCTTAACAACACTTCTCTAAGTTTCTTTCTGAGTGTCAGACCTCCAGATCTTCTCCCACCTGTCCTTCTATGATCAACGACCCAAAATGATTTAGGCCTCCGGCTTCGACAGATTTCAAAACACTATGCCCCAAATCTCCCGGAGTATCTATATTACAAACTGCTAGATCTTCTTATATGTGCCCTTCACAACGGATGACTGCGATGACCTCATGGAATCTGCCACTTCAGGAGTTTGGGAACTTTCATACACTCCCTCTCCAGTTCCTCCAGAGTGAGCTTTCTCTAGAGTATGAAATCTCCCACCATGTGTCCCTCGCAAGGGACGGTTGAGATCTTCTCTGTTGTTCATACCTTCAGTGATCCTGCCTGCTCCAACATTGTATGCTCCTGAAGAAATCACCTTCTAGACTTCTGTATTTGTTGCCATGTGGATGTCTCGATCAGTGGTCGAGATTTTATTCGTCTCCCATCTCTTCAAGATTTCTCGACTCAACTCCACATAATTCTTTCGGAGTGTTATAGATCTGGATTTTTGGATCTACTTCCACATTTCTTCAAATAGTAACGACTAGGATTCACTCCAGCCTTTGAGACTTCAGAGTATCAACTTCTCCACGTGCCAAATCCTTCGAATACATGAAGTTTGAAGGACTTTGCTGATTAAACCTCATGCATCTCCTCCAGATCTAACAACTGTCTTCTCTCTTGCAAACCCCCAAATGGATCTCAACCGTTGATTCCCACTCCTTGATAACTCCTTGTTTAACCTTGATTCACAACTTCTCTAATAGTTTCTTCTCCAGATCCAAGGGTGATAAAATATCATGGATCCTCTCGAACAAATCTCAATTGTTCGCTTATTTAAACAAGAAAATCATCTGAACTTGAAAATTTCAAAAGGGTACTGGGGATTAAACCTTGAGAAACTTTCCTAATTCAGACAGTTGCTATCACCTGCGCTCATATTCGATGGCTAGCATATTTTCCCCTTTTTGTGTGCTCATCCTTCTGGCTAGACTCTGATCTAATGGTCCAGACTTCTTCCGATAGCTGATCCAACAATAGCTAGGGCTCCTATTCTGTCGAATGGGATTTCCTTTCAATAAAGGAATTTCCAATAAACTTCAAAGGCTCAACCTTTGCTTGCTCTTTACCTCTTGAGATTGAAGCGATCTAAAAATTCTAAGGGCTCGACCCTTTGCACATTTACCTCCTGCAGGGCTGTCAACTTGGTATCTGCTCGCCTTCATGGAGAACGTTACTCCTCTTGAGATTTTTTTCACTTCAAGAGACTTTATCCCTGGCGCACACTTGCACTTATTCCACAAATATGAACTTGAAAAGTTTCTCGCCTTCTGCACTCCTTCCATATTCCTCATGCACAATGGAAAAGTTCGTCCTGAGATTTTGCTTGATCAAATCTCTAAGGGTCTTGGCCCTTTGTTCCTTCAAAGGAATTCTTCTACCCTCCTGGCGCTGTATGCTCGTCCACTTGAGATTTTCCAACACTTTAGCAATGTGTTGGATTTATGCACTCCTTGCACTTACTTACTGAAACCTGAACTATGTAAGTTTACTTGTACAATCCTTGTGCTCGTTGTGCAGACTTGCACTACTACTCTTGAGCTTTGACTTTTGGTGTACCCTCCTGGAAACTTTCTCCTATAACTCGAAACAGAGTCCTCACACATTCCTTGTGCCTTCTCAATGCACTCCTTGCAGATCCCTTAGAGTGTTCAATAAATTTGGTAAATCTTCTTCAAAGTGTTCAATAACTCTGATGTGCACTCCTTGCACTACTCTTTCTGAGCTTAAAAATGATTTTGGTGTGCCCACCTGACACGCTCTTCTCTCTGAAATCACAACAGACTTCAAGTGCACTCCCTTCATTGGATTCACAGAGGTTTCAATACTACGGTGTGCACTCCTTACACAAGCCTAAGAGCCCAGAACTGCTCTACATTATGAAAACAGGAAAATATATCTAGACCTGCAAATGTAATATACTTACATACATCTATAGCATACATAAATAAATAAAGAAAGACATTCAGAGAATAATCATTAATCACACATAAGAACACAAACACCTCATGTGGACGAAAAAATGCTTTTTCATTATATCTGAATGTATATGTACAAAGATTTACAAAGGTTGGACTCTTATAGAGTCTTCAACACTTCCTCTCCTTTCTTGAGCTCTCTCTACTTGCTCATCAACTCATGACACTAATGAATTTTGAAAACAAATATATTTTACAAAAGAGGCGCTTGTCAAGCCTTCCCTCCATCCACCTACTCTCATTGAATTGTATTGAATTACATTCAATGGGCATCTAGTCCGAATCAGATCTATATCCCTCCTACTGTCAGCCATTAAAGGAGACCCTATCTATTACAATAACTCGGCATGTGCAAAGACATAGGCTCAATTTTCCTTAAGACTCACAGGCTTAAATTACATTTAATTGCATCAAAACTTTTAAATTGGGTTCAAAATGAGAGGGATGGTGCCTCTCTTTCCTTGGAACTTGTTCCTCATTGTGGGCTGATGAGGTGGAGTGATGCTCCTGTATCATACTCTCGCGCTAAAAAAATCATGAGCTCTTGCTCATGACTCCTCTGCTATTGAGGTTTTGATCCTCCAGGATCCCAAATATGAATTTGGAGTTGTTCATCTGCAGGTCCTCATCTGATCATCTTCCTTCTGCTCTTGGCTACCTCCTCTGTTGATCCCGGCATCAACCTCCTTATCTCCTCTATTAATCTGTCCAGTCGGTCTACTGGATGACTCCTCTTTTGCAGTCTGCTCTGTTGTTGCATCTCCTCTTCATCAGCTTCCAACATGACCTATTGAAAAAGATGACTCTGCACTATTACCCTTTCTTTTGGGGATTCCACTTCTTCTCACAAATCAAGGGGAAGGTAAATATTATCTCTCATGCTTCTTCCATCTTCTTTGGCACTAGCTTGCAACTCCATTGAAGGTCCAAACTCTGCAACCATTCTACTGAGATTTTGCTCAGCCATATCCTCTAACAATACTCCTTCTATCATCTCCTCTCTTTGTGCTAGTACAATTCCAGCTTCACCTAGATGCTCCTCAAACTGGAATTCTTCTTCACTCTTCACAACTGCATCCGTCCGGTATTCTTCTTCTGTGATTGGATTTCTCAACCGATCCTCCAACATCTTCAACTCTTTCTCCCACTGAGTGCGCATCTAATCTAAATTCTCTTGTTCTTCTTCCATCTCCTAGGCATATGTCAATGTCTGTTCTTGCTCCTCCTTTATGACAGTATTGGTTGGTTGTCCCTCCTCTGTTGCACATTCAGTATGTGCACTGGCCTCTTGTGGGATGCTTGATAGGTGTTAAGGTTTAAGCTATTACTAGGTTTCTTTTCAATTTACTATATAACCATAGCATAGATAGGATCACTGAGAAATACACAATCACAAGAGACACATCATTTATCCTGGGAAACCTCATGGGGGAGAAAACCCAACAAAAACTTCCTTAATATAGATAGCCAATACAATGCCAAGAGATAACTCAAACAAATACAAAAATTCCTCTCCCAAGAATGAGCCTCTCTCTCTCTCTCTCTTCTTCTCCAACTACAGCTCCAGACTTACACTTTGATCATCAAGTGAGTGAGTGAACAAATGAGGCGTTAGCCTCTCTTATTTATACAATCTAGCAGGTGCTGAACTGGGGTGTCTTTTCACTGGTTGGGTCAACTTCTCATTCTAGGTGGTTATAACCACTTTAATATATTTTGGGGCCGACTTTTCATTTACCCTATTACAATTAGGGTTTGACCAATCCACAAAAGGTTATTTGGTCATTTACAGTACCCGACATTATCAATCCACAAAAGGGGATTGATCTAATGAATAATACATCAATAATAATTATAATACTCTTTGCAATTACAATATTTCAACACTCCCCCTTAACAAGAAGGGTATTCTACAAAAGCATCAGGAGAGAGAGAGGGAAGCATCATCAACAACATCTTGGAACAATGACTAGTGTATTTATAAATCATCGAAAGTTTTTCTCATCATCCACATCGTCATTCACAACAGAGAGATGGAATGATATCAACATCTGCATCAACATGGATTAGTATGAAACTAATACATCAACATCACAGCATGAAGCTGGTCACATCATCATAGCATGAGGCTGGCACATCATCACAGCATGAGGTGACACATCATCAAAACATGAGGTTGGCACATCATCATAGCACGAGGCTAGAATATCAACACAACAATTAAGCTGGAAACACCACACAACAATTAAGCTAGAATCTCAACACTTCAATTATGCTGGCAACACCACACAACAATTAAGCTAGAATCTCAACACAACAATTAAGATGGCAACAACAATTAAGCTGGAATCAAAACACAACAATTAAGATGGAAACAACAATTAAGCTGGAATCACAACACATCAGTTAAGCTAGAATCTCAACACTTCAATTAAGCTGGCAACACCACACAACAATTAAGCTAGAATCTCAACACAACAATTAAGATGGCAACAACAATTAAGCTGGAATCAAAACACAACAATTAAGATGGAAACAACAATTAAGCTGGAATCACAACACATCAGTTAAGCTAGAAACAACAATTAAGCTGGAATCACAACACAATAATGAAGCTCACAACAACAATTAAGCTGGAATCACAACACAACAATTAATCTATAATCACAACACAACAATGAAGCTAGAAACTCAACACAACACGAGGTTGGAATATCATAAGCACGAGGCTGACATCACAACACTAGGCTGGTAACTCAACACATCACAAGGTTGGAATAATATCAACACGAGGATGGCATCACAACACTAGGATGGAAACTCAACATAACACTACTCCCCCTTTCGAGGGAGGTCCTTTAAGACTATACCAATCTTATCTCAAAAGTGCTCAAACTTTACATGAGATAGAGGCTTGGTCAACACATCAACAACTTGTTCATTCGTGATAACATATTAGATCTTTATGGCTCCTCTCTGCACCATGTCACGGATGTAATGATATCAGATCTCTATGTGTTTTGACTTGTCATGAAATACATGATTCTCTGTCATCTTTATACAGCTCTGGTTATCACATAGGATCATGGTTGTTTTCATCTCTAGGTTGAATAGACCAGTCAACAACTTACAAAGCTAAATGGCTTCACAACTGGCAGAACATGCAACAATGTATTTTGCTTCCACTGTACTGAGAGAAATGCTTGATTTCTTCCTACTCTGCCATGAGATCATGGCTGATCCCAAACTAAAACAAAATCCTGAAGTGATATTCCTGTCAGAGAGACTTCCAGCCCAATCTGAATCAGTGTACCCACTCAGTCTGAAGTCATGATCTCCATCATAACTGATACCACAATATAATGTACCCTTAAGGTACCTCATCACATGTTTTGCAGCAACTAGGTGAACATGTCTAGGTTCTACCAGAAACGGACTCAAAGCGTTCATGGAAAAATAGATATGTGGTCTGGTGTTCGTCAGATACATCAACGATCCAATGATCTGTCTATACAATGTGGCATCAATCAATTCTGATGAAGTGTTGACTAGAATCTTTAGCTTCGTTTCCATGGGTGTATTTATGGACTTGCACTCCAACATATCAATTCTCTTAAGGACTTCAACTGCATACTTCCCTTGGTTAAGGAATATTCTCTCTAGGATCTTCCATACCTCAAGACCTAAGAAATAATTCATTAGGACAAGTTCATTCATCTCGAGCTTCTTTTTACATTCGGTGATGAGATTTTCTTCTCCAGTTAAGAATAACTCATCCTCATACAACAACAAGTTTTATTTTGAAAATCCATTTGGAAGATACCACATCCTTGCTCTTCGGTCTGGGAACTATTTCCCATACATCATTATTTATTATGGATTGGTATTCTTCTGTCATGGCATTTGCCCATTCTTTCTTATGAATGGCTTCTTCAAAGCAGGTAGGCTCCCTCTCTAGGAGATCACAGATCAAAGCCATATAAATGGAGAATGGCTTAGGTCTCTTCACTTGTCTCATGGTTCCTTCGGGAACACCATACTTCTCTCCATCTTGAATAATCTCCCTAGACCAAGTAGGCCTTCTCTTATGGGAGATCGCCATCTAAGGAGGTTCTTGAAATTCTACTTTGTCATGATATTCTAGAATTTCCTCATCAGGGGAAGCTATGGCTTCCCTCACAATTTTTGCAACTCTGGGAACCTCCCTCCCCGATTATGCAACTCTGGGAGCTACAGGTTCCTCTTCATATACTTCTTCAAGCTGCAAACCTAAGTCTTTATATCTTCAATCTTCAAACCAAATTTTCCATTACATTGTATGTTAGGAACCAAATACCAATATAGCATAGAAAAACCTCAGAAAAAGTACTCAACGCCTTGAAAAAGAGATAATTTCAAATAATAAGCCTCTTCGAGGGGGCAACCTCCTTTTACCCTACTTAAATGTTCAAGTACAAGATGATTCAAAATGAAAATGTCTCCTTGGTATATATAGGAGAC
>SNQJ01S0017471.1:327511-339577 GCA_010110895.2 Picea sitchensis
AGTACACTTGCTCAGCTGGAACTCAATCTGCACAATCATGTGCTAGCTCTATGTGACCTCTGCAAAGCACTATCTTTCTCACTGCATGACAGTATGTCCTCTCCTTTTTCTGCAACTGTTCCTTCTAGAACTGGGACTCTACATCTATAGTTCTTCTGAAGCTGAGAATGATTTCTTCATCCTAACTGTGGCTGCTAAAGTCTGAGAGTAACTCCTGTTATTTTATCATAGCAACAACTTTATTTGAAACTGAGGGTGGCTCAATAACTGATAATGAAGATAGCTCTTCTTCTTTCATGGGGGTAATGCTATCTTTCATCATATTCGTGTCTACATGACCTGACTAATGTACTGCACCATTTTCCACTCAATTTTAAATATGGGGATTTCTCCCCTTACATCTCATACTATGTATGAATCATGGTTGTTCTGGTTGTCTTCATAAATAATGGAACTATTTCTTCAATAAGTGTCTCGGCATAGTCTTCTCCCTCTTGCTAGGAGAATCCTCTGGACACACATTAGGCTTTGTACATATGGAACATGCTTGATCTGTATAGATCAATCTTGGATGTCAATACTGACTTCTCTTCTAGTCTCACAGAAGAATCCATATCCTAGTCTTTCTGACTGGCTTTCTTTTCTCTTATTGAAATAAGGGAATCTTCCCAGGAGATTTTGTATCTCCTAGAAGTTTCAAAAGCTACGATCTAGTCTTCTCATGACATCTGTCTCCCATTATTGGGAGTTGTCTCTTCATTTGATCATTTCTGAGACCAGGCTTACTCTCGATTTCTTCTAAGTCTACAAGGAATTCATCATCTCTTACAGAGTATACTTGGTGTTGAATACCAAGTCTAAATATGAAAGACATAGTTAGGCTTCAAATGAGATCTGCTTCCCATTCTAATGTTCGGTCATATTTGGAACCTTCTACCATTTTCAATCAATCTTCATATGAAATACTCTGAATATCAAGAGATGTCTTCTTCTTCATCTTCTTTGGTCCATGAGTGTGTATGGTCATGTACATAGTCTGCTTCATATCTCGTCTAATATGTTGCCTTCTTGCAACCTTCACTATAGATTTATCAGGATTATTACCTGTGACCTGAAACAAGGTCAATAAAATTACAAGCAAGAATAATAATCCTTTGATAATAGAACAATAGCGCAAATAATCATCACAGTAGCTCCTTTAGAGCTATCACTTGTGGCTTGTTTGAAGCAAAGATCAAAAGTAAGAGATACAATACGAAATGAGGTCAACACTCTTATAGTTTTGTGATCAAACATTCTTCCAATCCAACCTGGAACTAATACAAGAGGTTTCTCCTAGAGGAGATGTTAGTTGTATCAGGCAAATGATTACATTAAGAATTTATCTCAATATGTTCACATGCTACCAGGTATAATACTTTTCAAGGACTTCTATCTCAACTGTAGTGTTTACTTGTAACTTGTCATGTGCAACTTTGAATCTTATCAACTTAATGAAACCTGAGACCTGGAGCCTTGTCTTCAAGAGTGTGTTGCTTTTCTTCTCCTTCATTCAAGATGACGAGTGCTTTCTTCAACCTGTCTTTTGTACTAGGAAAATATGTTATCTTGATAGAAGTTTGGGTTAGAGAATAAACTCTATGATCTCAACTTTAATCCATCTAATACCTTGACTTTAATTTTGACAAAAGGTTGGTATGATGGTCATAGCTTCAACATGCAATCTATATCAAAATAATGTCATAACAAATAGATGCATATCAGAATAATGAAACATGTGTTGCATTATTCCTCTGAATGTGTTGGATATTGAGATCCTTCTGGATCTATGGCAAGAGATCCCTTCTCCTGCAAATACCCTTTAAAGCTTAACCATTTAAACATGTGTGAGTACATACCTCTGATAACATTTGTAGGTAGTGGCACCATCTGGAAGCAGTGGAAATGATCACCAACTCTTGAAAACTTCAAGGGTGACTGCAACTGGTACTACGATTGATACTTCAACTAGTACTGCAACTGCAATTGATACTGCAACTGGTTCTAAGACTGCAATTGCAACTTCAATTGATACTGCAACTGGTTCTAAGACTGCAATTGCAACTGCAACTTAGGGTTTTATGAGAAAACCCTAATTTTCCAAACTTCAAATTTTGAAATTATGATCCAGAGGATAGATGCGTTGAGATGAGGTGACTAAGCTGGTGCAATCAGATTTCTGAAAATCCAAAATTTTCCCCCTCAAACTTGACCAACAGATTTTTGGACTGATGCTTCTGGTTTTCTAGTACTTATGGTACTCTGGTACTTTTGGTACTTTGGTTTTCTAGTACTTCCGGTACTTTGTGAAAACTGGGGTTTCACTTTCCGGGAGATCTAGCCACTGAAAACTTGCGGTGAGGATGCCAAAGTGATCCTTGAGAAAGGGCACACTTTTCTATATGGTTTTAGGGATGAAATAATTCTTCAATAAACAACCCTAATTTGCATGTACGATAACAATGACATTTTTCACTTTCTCTTGTGAGAGATGATGTCTTCAACTTAGCTCTGATACCATGTTAAGGTTTAATCTATTATTAGGTTTCTTTTTAATTTACTATATAACCATAGCATAGATAGGATAACTGAGAAATAAACAATCACAAGAGACACATCATTTATCCTGGGAAACCCTCATGGGGGAGAAAACCCAGCAAAAACTTCCTTAATATAGATAGCCAATACAATGCCAAGATATAACTCAAACAAATACAGAAAGTCCTCTCCCAAGAATGTTCCTCTCTCTCTCTCTTATTCTCCAACTGCATCTCCAGACTTGCGCTCGGATCATCAAGTGAGTGAGTGAACAAATGAGGCGCTAGCCTCTCTTATTTATACAATCTGGCAGGCGCTGAAATGGGGTGTCTTTTCACTGGCTGGGTCGACTTCTTATTCTAGGTGGTTATAACCACTTTAATATATTATGGGGCTGAATTTTCATTTAGCCTATTACAATTAGGGGTTGACCAATACATAAAATGGGATTTGGTCATTTACAATACCCAACATGATCAATCCACAAAAGGGGATTGATCTAATGAATAATACATCAATAATAATTAGAATACTCTTTGCAGTTACAATATTTCAACAGAAGGAATATACTCATTCCTCTAATGATCAAAATGTACCTTTGATCCTCCTCCTCTATCATTATTTCTTGTTGATATGAACTCTCCTTTGAGTTCATGAGACTCTTAGAAAGTCTCATCTCCATTTCTGGCAGCACTCCTTGCTGATTTGAACTCCTTTCTGAGCTCCTGAGACTCTCAAATAGTCTCATCTCATCTTCCTTTCCCACTTGGAAATATGAGGTTTCACTCCTGACCTCCTGGCAGTCTATCAGATCTTTTTCTAATCCCATATCATTTCCCTCTTGACAATTTGCATTATATCCTTGCCCACCTGGCAGTTTATGAGATCTTCCTCCTCTGTGTCACTGAGTGTTTCAAATTGCCTCAACCACCTTCTCAAATTTTTCTTTTTCCTTCTAGAAATCAACTGTTGGATAGGTCGCTTTAATTTTCTCTTCAAGGGCCATTCATACTTCCAACTTCCTTGTGCTTCCTGCACCATATTCAACATTATCTTGTTGAGCTCTTCTCTCATCTCCTTGAGATCTTTGTCCTTCTGCTCTTTGCTCACCTGTTGGTGGCCTCCTTGAGATTTCTTCTTATGGCCTTCAGTATCTATCTTCCTCCTCTGCATTCAAGAACACAACTAGTTCTTCTGGCTCAGCCCACCTAGCTATCTACTTTTCCTACTCTGCAATTGAGAGCATTATTGGCTTCCTCCTACAGCTCTCCTGGATATCTACTTTCTTCTTCACACCTTGCAACAATTTTCAAAGAGCATCAGTACTTTGTCTTCTCCTCTCCTGCCTACTGTCTATAGAAAAAAATAGGCTATGATACCACTTGATGCAGAGCCCCTCCCTCAAATGGGGTCCACTCGACCTCTCAATCAAGGATCATTCTAATCGGGAGTTAAATCATCTTTTTGGGATCTGTTGAGCCCCCTGTTAATGTTCACATGTCCTCAAATTACCTATGCAGGTCCAAACACTGAACCCAAGGGATCTACCTAAGCCTCTTCTCCTTTGAAATAAATTTCGAGCCCCTAGCCTTCTTCCTCATGCCAACTCCTCATATGGCCAAAGGTTGTGACCAAGCGCTAGTCAGTAGCGCACTATTTCTGTGCTTCGACGATTTCTCCAAGCCCCTTTTCGTTTAAAATTTGAAACTATTCTTAGCTCCTTTTCCTATGACGAMAATAGCATATGACCGAGGGTTGTGATCGAGCACCAATCTAAAAGGTGCTAATTCGACGCTCCTCCCTTYGGATATTTCTGAATGCATCCAACACACACGACTTCCTCAAAGTGCYAATCCCCAAAAGTGTAGATCARACGACTCTCCTCTTTCCATAGATCAATGAATTAGATTATGTTTCCAAGATTCAACAATTTATTCACAAAACCCTTTCCACAAATCTCCCAGATCACTGAAAAAAAATTCCGTTGAGTCTCATATCGACGGTCCATAATGCTTTGACCGATGGATAGTCCAGATCAGCTTCCTTCGGGATTCGACGATTTTCGTTGGCCATCCAAACGATACAACTTCTTGGATATCCCAACGTCAAGCAAGTGGACTTGATATCTTCCCTCCATGTGACCCCTCATAGATTGACGGCTAGGATTCTTTCGGGAATTCGATGATTTCTCCCTATCTACACAATGACATGAAATCTTTGAAGTGCAAATTCCTCGAACTCTAGATCTTGTGCCATGCGTCCTCCTCAAATGGATAGTTGGGATTGACTACATCCATTGGGACTTCAGGAGTTCCATACCTCTAAATCAGTTTCCACCTATCCTTTAGTGATCAAATGCCCAAAATTATTCAGGCCTCTAGCTTCAACGGATTTCGAAACACTATTCCCCAAATCTCTCTGAGTATCTATCCTCTGGAGTGCTAGATATTTTGACACGTGCCCTTCATAATGAACGACTACGATGACCTTTGGGACTCCATTAATTTGGAATTCTTGGCATTTTCATATGCTCCCTCTCCAGTTCCTCCCGAGTGAAATTTCTCTAGAGTACGATATCTCCCGCCACGTGTCCCTCGCAACAGAAAGTTGATGTCGTCTCTGCTTTATAGAGCTTTGGTGATCCTGCCTGCTCCAACACTATATGCTCTCGGAGTTCTTACCTTCTGGACTTCTAGATCTACTGCCACGTGGCTATCTCAGTCAACTGTTGATATTTTCTCTGGCTCCCATCTCTTCGGGAGTTCTCGACTCAACTCCACATAATTCTTCTGGAGTGTTATACCTCTTGATTTCTGGATCTGCTGCTAAATGTCTTCAAAGATCAATGACCCAGATTCACTTTGGCCTTTGGGACTTTGGGGGGTCCCTATTTCTCCATGCATCGAATCCTTTGAATACGCGAAGTCTGAAGGACTTTACCGATTAAACCTCGTGCATTCCCTCTATATATAATGACTTTCCTCTCTCCTCCAAACCCCCAAATGTATCTCAATCATTTATTCCCTCTCCTTGATAACTCCTTCTTTAACCTTGATTCACAACTTCTCTGGATGTGTGAAGTCTCAAGGAATTACAAGGTTAAACCCCGTGTTGCTTCTCCAGATCCAAGGGTGATAAAAGATCCTGGATCCTCCTAAACAGATCTCAACTATTCGCTTATTTAAACAAGCAAATCCTCCAAAGTTGCAAATTTCAAAATGGTATTGGGGGTTAAACCCTGAGCAACTTACCTGATTCAGACAGTTGTTATCACCTACACTCATATTCAACAACTAGGATAGTTTCCCCTTTCATTTGGGTCCTCCTTCTGGATAGACTCTGATCTAACAATCCATATTTCTTACGATAATTGATCCAACGATAGTTGTGGATCCTCCTCTGTCGACTGCACTTTCCTTTCAATAAAGAAATTTTCCAATAAACTTCAGAGTCTTGTCCTTTTCTCATGTTGTACCTCATGATCTTGAAATGCTCTAAAACTTCAAAGGGCTCGACCCTTTTCACATTTCCCTTTTGCAGGGCTGTCAACTTGGCCTCTGCTCACGTTCCTGGAAAACGTTACTCCTCCTGAGATTTTTTTCACTTCAAGGGACTTTATCACTGATGCACACTTGCGCTTCTTCCACAAATATGAACATGAAAATGTTTCTCACCTTTTGCACTCCTTGCATAGTCCTCATGCACAATGACATTATGCCTCCTAAGCTTTGGCTTGCTCAAATATCAAAGGGTCTTGGCCCTTTGTTCCTTCAAAGGAATTCTTCTGCCCTCCTGGCACTCTGTGCTCGTCCTACTGAGCTTGACCAACACTTTAGCAATGTGTTGGCTTTGTGCATTCCTTGCACTTACCTACTGAAACCTGAACTCTGTAAGTTTATTTACACAATCCTTGTGCTCTCTGGGCAGACTTGCACTGCTCCTCTTCAGATTTACCTTTCGGTGTACCCTCCTGGAAACTTTCTCCTAGAACTCGAAATAGAGTCCTCGCGCATTCCTTGCGCCTGTTCAATCCACTCCTTTCATATCCCTCGGAGTGTTCAGTAACTCTGGTAAATCTTCTTCAGAGTGTTCAACAACTTTGATGTGCATTCCTTGCACTACTCTTTATGAGCTTCAAAATGATTCGGGTGTGCCCACCTAGCACGCTCTTCTCTTTGAACTCACAACAAAGTTCAAGTGCACTCCTTGCATTGGCTTCACAGAGTTTTCAATACTTTGGTCTGCACTCCTTGCACAAGACTAAGAGCCCAAAACTACTCAAAATTCTGTAGATAGGAAAATATATCTAGACCTACAAATGTAACCTACTTTCATACATCTACAACATACATAAATAAATACATAAATACATTCATAGAATAACCATTCATCACACATAAGAACACAAACACCTCATATGCAAGAAAAACTACTTTTGCATTATATCTGAATGTATATATACAAAGATTTACAAGGGATGGACTACTACAGAGTCTTCAACATTTCGTCTCCTTTCTTGATCTCACTCTACTCACTCATAAACTCATGACACTAATGAATTTTGAAAACAAATATCTTTACAAAAGAGGGGCTCCTCGAGCCTTCCCTCCATCCACCTACTCTCATTGAATTGCATTGAATTACATTCAATGGAAATCTAGTCTGAATCAGATCTAGATCCCTCCTACTATCAACCATTAAAGTTTACCCTATCTATTACAATAAACCAGTTTGTACAAATACATATGCTCGATTTCCCTTAAGCCTCACAGACTTAAATTACATTTAATAACATTAAAAAATTTAAATTGGGTTTAAAATGAGAGGGTTGGCGCCTATCTCTCCTTAGAACCCATTCCTCCTTGTGTGTTGATGTGCTTCTTTGCTAGCGCTGATGAGGTGGAGCGATGCTCCTGCAACACTTTCCTAATATTCTCTTCATTATGTTCCTTAGTCTTGGAATACACCATAATATCATCCAAAAAAAACAAGACAAATTTATCCAATTACTTTCTAAGAACACTATCCATTAAGAAAATGAAATTGGTTGGTGCATTAGTAAGCCCAAATGGAACTACCACAAATTCATAATTATCATACCTCATTCTAAAATATTTCTTATGAGTGTACTCTTCTTTAATACAAACTTGATGATATCGATATCTTAAATCAATCTTAGAGAAAATTGTATCACCTCTGAGTTGATCAAAGAGATCATCGATCTTGGGAAATTGATACTTATTCTTGATGGTCATATTGTTTAACTGTCAGTATTCAATGTAGAACTGCAATGTACCATTCTTTTTCTTTAAAAACAATTTTGGTGCTCCCCATGAGGATACACTTACACTAATATACCCTTTATCCAACATCTCCTTCAACTGCACTTTCAACTCCATTAGTTCTGGTGTGCTCATCCTTTAGGGTACTTTTGATGTTGTTGTTGATCTAGGTACAATATATTTTGAAAAATCAAGATCTCTCTTAGGAATAAGTCCAGGTATATCCTCTGGAAACTGATCCTTGAACTCCCACAACATTGGGTGGTCTTCAACCTTCATCTATTTTCTATCTGATGAGTTGAGCACTTGTATTGTATACAAGGGACACCCTATCTGACTGAACTTCTTAATTTGTGGCGCTGATATTTTTCTAACTGAAACTGGCTTCCAAATTCATTGCAAAGATCTTGCATTTCCTTCTTCATCTTCACACTCTAAATTTTTATCATAACAATTCAATTTTGATTTGTGAACAACTAACTAGTCCATGCGTAGCAATACATCATATGATCCTAGGGGTAGGATATTCAAGTATTCTTGAGTATGCAATCCACTCATTTCAAATGGACAAGCCTCTTGTAACTCTACCACTTTTCTCTTGGTCACTCTGGCTAATTGAACCAACCATGCCTCTGCATGTTTATTTCTATGTAAGGAAAATGATTCAACAACTTGAGGTGAGACACAACTAAGGTTAGATCTAGGGTCAATTAAAATAGAAATAGGTTGCTTGGCAATTATACCTTCCAACTCCACTACAAAATCTTGGTGGTATGCTTTCCAATTTTCAATAGATACATATATCTTGGGCACACTTATGGCCACATTGTTGACCTTAGTAGCCTCCTGAACATGATAACCTCTTTTGTTTTCTTACTGTCTATGAGGACAATCTCTAAACATATGTGCCTCTTTGCAAACCCCAGCTCTGTAGAGGTCCTTTATTTGGCTCCTCTACTCTTTCTCTTTCTTGTTTTGTTTCCCCGTTTCCACTATGAGATGGATTTTATTTTTATGCACACTTATGCTTGGTTGACTGAACTGATCACCTTTCCTCAGATTCTTATATGGGAATGGTTTGAATCTCTTCTTCTAAATTAAATCCACTCTTATCTTTTCTCTTCCAATCCCTAAAATGATCTTTTTATGCTTGGATTGATCATAGAAACACTTGGCCTTCCTAGTGGTATCCTCGAAGGTTTTAGGCTCATTAAATTCAATTATGTCATGATAGCACTATGGAAACCCATTAAGGAAACATTGTGTTCTTTATTTTTCATCCTTGAGGTAGGGAACATACCTCAGTAGATCTAAAAATATCTTGGCATAAGCATCCATGGTAAGTTTCCCCAACTTATGCTCATGGAATTCCTTAGTCTTCCCATCAAAATACTTTTACGATAGGCAAGCCTTTCTGGGATACTTTTCAAATTGCTTCCAGGTTTGTTTTCTTTCTTTCAAACCTATGAATTCCTTAAGTTCCTCCCACCATATGGTAGCTCCTCTATTCATATTGAAGATAAGAATCTTTTCCTTTGTATTTTTTGAGTAATTGTGTACCCAAAAATAATTTTTTATCCCAAACAACCAAGGCTCATCTTCTTCTCCCTTCTTGATTTCTCCATCGAAGGTAGTTGGCTTAGCCTTATTGAATTCCTCTATTATATAATTTTGTGAGTGTCTCTTTTTCTTCTTCCTTGGAACACTTGATATAGTATCACTACTCGACAACTCCTCAGAAGTAGTATTCCCACTATATGACCCTCTAGAAGCACTTCCACCAGCTCTGTTCTTCTTTGCATCCTGATGCCTCCTCTTGGAAGAAATCCTTCCTACATTGCTATGGGATAATCCATGCTTCTGGGAATATAAGGGTGTTTTCAATATATCTAATTATTGTAGCTCTGCATTACTAGTGGATGGACCTTTTTGTAGATTTTTTTTTATTTAGGACAAGCTCTGCAGTAGTGTTGCATTCAACTCTGCCTGCTCAACCTGAGCCCTCATAAACCTCTCATTGTCTTCCTTCAGACTTCTTACAGTGGATACCAAACCTGGAGAGGTTTCTATAGCCCTCTAATCATCAAATTCCTCATCCCTGAGATGTGAAGTATCTTCCATGTTGTGTTGCACCATTCACCTCTACTCCCCTTTTTAGTACATCCTACATGTTGAAACAATAAAAGATTATTTGTTTATTACATATAATATATTTTTTTAAACATACATTTCGATCCAAACTAAAATTTTTCTTAAACAATTTTGCAGTCTTGGCGACCCATTCAAGCCTCTGTTTTGAACTATGCTTTGATACAAATATGTAACATACACGACACCCTAAACCTGCTTAGGCTAGTGGGATGTCAAATTTTCCTCTTTCTCTCATGTTAAGGATTCAGATATAATCCTCTCAAAATATTGTTCACCACGATAATACGCAAGGACTTCTCTCAACACAGTATTTACTGAGATAAATTGTAATGTACCTAGACTCCTAGATGGGTATCGTTACCATATTGTAATGTCTCCACTACTACAAACTCACTAAATAAAATTCTGATACCCATTTGTAACGCCCCCCGTTACTAGCACTAACAAATTCCATGATACCACTTTGTAACATCCCCAACTTACTACTTAGCAATGCCACTCAAAAAATCAAGTGCATAGATTCTACACTATATATTAATCTACATAGAAACATGTGAGGTAAGGTGCACGATCCCAATCTGGATCGYGCCAAAAAAAATTCCTCTTTAGACACCAGTTATAAGAGAGAAATTAACACATAATACAACTGCGTTCACAATCATTTAGTGCACACAAGTATTATATCACAGGTAACCACTCTGAACACATGATTACTACTACGCATGCAACCATTCTGGTGCCGCACAAAGATTCAGTTCTCCTGGTGCGAACGGATCTACTTCCCTGTGTGCACAACGATGCTAGCCATGGAAATTATAGCCTTGCCTCATAAACTCATGACCATTATTACAAAGTTAACTAACATGAATAATTAATAACTATCATACTCTGCATGTGCAACAACAATTATTGAATACAACATCATGCTTTACATGTGCAAACAACATTATACAAAATAACAACATTTGGTCATATGCAACATCATACAAGAAATAAAACCATATCATACATAGGTGAATACACACACACTAAATTAGACAAGCACATAAATGATACTTATATTTTATAAGGATTCATCAATTGCGTGTAGAGATCAAACATTCCTCCCAGCCATAGACTCTTTTGCTCATAAATTTTCAGCAATAGGTTACTCTCGATTTGGGGCTTAAACTCCACCAGGGAAAAATGATTCCTAATTCTAGGATAGGGTATGATAATCAACAGAATTTCTCAGTCCAAGGTGCTCAACTACTGCAACTAGCCTACAATATCTCATTCCCCACATTCCTATCCTACCCTAGGAAGTGTGCCCTTTCTATGCTCAACAGTCCCTCAACTACCCCAATTCCCTTACAAGGCTTCAACAATAGGCCCTAAAGGAAGTTTCAGAGCCCTCTAACTAATTCCCAACGCACCAGGAAACAATTCCTAGCAAATCTATCACCTAGAGAGAATGCTCACGGGCCTAAAATCCCACCTCTTTGACAACAAATATCTCACCTGGAGAGAATTCTCATGGTCCTGACAACCCGTCTCTTCGAAAACAAATATATCACCTGGAGAGAATGATCATGGGCCTGAAAACCCACCTCTTTGAAAACAAGACTCTAGTTACTAGATGGAAACCCCTTTCAGAGATTTTCTTCCAGATACAGTAATGATCGCCCCCCGTTCAAATGGTTCAACCAATGAAGAAAAATGAGTGAAAAATCCCCCTAAAATATGCTAAGGTTCGACCATATATTTTCATGGTCACAACTGGACACTTTTCACCTTCAGGATTAGCTTTAGCAACTTGCTGACTTGTTCCCATCCCTTGGGAACTTAGGATAAATAAATATCCATAAATTATACTTTTCGGAAATATTAAACAATATTCTCTCGTACTTAAGCCCCCTTTTCCATTTTCGATGGAGATTATCTCCTCGTCTCTCTTTTTTTTATTGGTCTGCATGAAGTGATGTGATTTTATTAATAATTTGAATGTTGGCACATTTTAGATGGATAGGTAGACTAAACTTTTTGCATCCCAGCTCACCAGCCTGATAACCACACA
>SNQJ01S0017471.1:350173-367959 GCA_010110895.2 Picea sitchensis
GAGTTCTTAGAGCCTCATAGGGAGGATTCTATCCCCCATGGAGCCTATGTTAGCACAATATTGGTTTATTCCTCAGCATTGCATAAGTGGCGCTACCTAATATTTCACATAGAATAGAATTTGCATTTCATTATTCATTTTGGCAAATGAATACAATTGTTATGGGTTTTTTATTTGTTTTGGGGAAAATTGAAATTATATTTAGTTATTCCCAATATCCAAGTTCAAGCATCAAATCACCCACGGATTTATGCTACCAAATTTCATGCAGAAACACAGTTGGGCGCTACCTACAGGCGCTGTGTAATATTATGGCAGAGGCTAAATTGTGCAGAGTTATTCTGCCAGTTTTGAGTCACTAATTTAAAACTTGGGTTATGAGTAGTTGAGGATATATTTTTGAAAACTAGAGGACGCTTTTGTTCATAAAATTCCAAATAACAAAAACCTCTCTCAGTTTTTCAAAATGTGTTTTGGTTTGAGATATATTGGATATAGAAGTAGGCGCTACGTGCTCTGCACAGTGGCACTACGTACTAATTCCTATAGCGGTCATGGTTTTGATATTCGCCTCGTTGGGAGGTTGCCACATGTCAAGGAGAGTTTGAATGACTTCTCAAGGATCAGTTAGATGTCAAGGGACACCTACACTTAATATTTATCTCCAGCAAAGGCCTCATGCATGAGGTGGAAACAATTTATTAATGACTTCCAACAAATTCCTGAAAATCAATAGTTTGTTGGGTTTTTGTCTCTTTGATTGTTTCCACCTATCTCCTAGGCTTAGAATCCAATGTAGGAGATGGGATTCGAACTCCTTAGGTTATTTGGATGCTATTTTATATTTAAAGAGGGACATATCTCTTGGAGAAGGAAAGGGATGAGCCAAGAGAGGCTAGAGAGAGTAGGAATAGGTAGTTTTCTGTGTGTGTTCATTTGTAAGCCTGTGGAATTTTTAGGATTGTAAGAATTACTACTATTGGAGACTCATGAGAGTTTTGATTTCAGATTGTGACTCTTCTTTTATATTTCTTCTTATTTGAATATATTGCAGAGTTGAGCATCAAAGGCTGTCAATGATTTATGGAGCCCTAAGCAACAGAGGATCTGTTGTATTTTTCCCATCAGTCATTGTTTATATTCAAGTATTTGTTGATTCATTGAATTGAGAGGATCTCTATTAACTGAACATTCTATCTTATGTTTTCCTTCTTCATTTCTTCCACCTATCAACATATAATCTTGTTTTCTGTTAAGCAACTTTTGTGCCTTAGATGAGTGGGATGTTTGTGACTCCATTGCCCATTGGTGTAGCCTACTGAACTGTAGTTTGCTGCCCTCTCTCTTTCTTTATCCATCTTGTTGATCCACCTATTCAAAACCAAAGTTATCTTTTACATTCTGATGGGTGTTGAGCTTACACTTTAGTAGTCAAAGTGTGACTTTAAGTGCTAACACATTGCTAGATGCAAGCCCTTTAGTTAGGGTCACAATTTCGAAGAGGAAATCAAAGTACATCCTTCTATCTGGTTTTTAGTTGAATCTTTACTTATTCAAGCACAAGATATATCAATAGTTGTAACTACTTCAACCACCAACCCTGATCACCATAAATGATCACGTGGATCTATGTAGTTTAGGTACATTGGTAGGTGTGCATTCAAATCCTACAAGTGTAGGATGGAATGTTGAGCAAGCTTCCTATTTTCTTCATTGAAACTTCTCAACTCCACCTCACTAGTCCCACTTGTGATATCATGGCCATTACTTAAGGATTATCCTTCTCAATCAACTATTTGGTATTTTTCATTAATTATAAACATAGTTACATTATCCATAATCACATTACATGAAGTGTTAGCATAATTACAATTATGGGGGGGAATAGGGTGTTACATTCCCCTTCCCCTTAAAGAAACACCATCCTCTGTGTTTAAAACACCATAAATGTACAAGTTATACGAAAAACAAAAATGGGTACGTTATTCTCATCACATCTTATAGTTACCAAGTAGCCCCATCTGCTCCAAAGAGATTCCATTGCACCTTGACCTGCATGACGACTCGATTCCAAAATAATGTTTCTCTCCTATCCAGGATGTGTTTAGGTTTGCGCTGGAATTCTCCCTCTGGTTCCACCTGCATCATAGTCCAATCAATAACATGATTATAATCATGCACATATTTATTTAATTAAGATGCATGGAACAAATTGTGACCTCTAACTGTAGGTGGAAAGGCGAGTCTATATTCTATTGTTCCCACTCTTTCTAGGACTTCAAATGATCAACAATATCGGGTTGCTAACTTAGCACAAGTGTCCATCCTTAAAGAGATCTTCTTGGGTTTCACCCTGAGATACACATGATCTCCCACCTTAAACTTCGTATGAGTTCTCTTTCTATTTGAATAGTTCTTTTGCCTATCCTGGGATATCTTCAAATTCTACCTTATCTTGATCATTTCCTATTCCATTTCCTTTAACATTCTAGTCCAAGTGTTATTTTTTCCATTGGATGGTCCCAACTAATTGGAAATCTACACTTTCTTCCATACAGAACCTCAAATGGGATCATCTTCAATGTTTTTTGATAACCATTGTTATAGGAAAACTCTACCAGGGGTAGATATTCTTTCCACTTCTTGGGTTGATGCATGACATGCATCCCCAACATGTCCTCTAGAAATCTGTGCATCCTTTCAGTCTGACAATCTATTCAACATTCAATTCCTACAGGTGTAGGCTGGAATGATGAACAAGCTTCCTATTTTCTTCATTGAAACTTCTCAATTCCACCTCACTAGTCCCACTTGTGATATCATGGCCAATACTCAAGGCTTTTACTTCTCAGACAATTTTCTGGTATTTTTCATTAACTATAAACATAGTTACAGGCTCCATAATCACATTACATGAAGTACTATCATATTTACAGTTATGGGGGAAAACAATGTGTTACAATATGGGACATTTTGAGGATATATGGGGCCACCGAAGCTCCTTATTGACTCCCCAGATTTATCCCTGACAGGACAATATTGCAAGAAATTTCTTATCAAACCCTAATCCATAGAGTTGGAGAATCACTATACATGGATAAGAAGGCCATCTAGCCTCCTTTTCCATTATGGGTTGAGTCATACTCTTTTAAATATGTCAAACAAGATCAAGTAGAGGTGGACACATTGATATTGTTCCACTTTGAGGAAGAGAGATTCTGAAGACATGACCCTAAGGACGTGGTTAAGGAATATTGCATCAAGCACATACATAGATGGAAATACACATTACCCAAGTGGAAAGAAGAAGATATACACTGTTGCACTCAAACTTATCATGAATTTATTTTCAGGAGAAAAGGAAAACCATTGGACAAGATATCAGATGAGGAAAAGGCTCGAGAGGAGGCACATAAGAAAACTGAATAAGAGGCGATAACAACAAAAAATAAATCCATGACTACAACTTTGACTTTTGAATCAGAAGAAAAAATGGAGGTAGAAAGGAAACGAAAAGTTTTTGTAGATGACGAGGCTGAGGTAAACAAAAATAAATTTAAGGAAGTAGAAAAGGATGAACTAAGAGAATAGAGAGAAGTCGAGGAGGCACTTGTGGATAAGAAACGAAGAAAGAAATAAAAAGTATTGAAAAAGAAAGAGGATGATGTTGAAAAGAAACAATAGGAAGAGGAAGCTAAATCCGAAGCAGAAACAAAGACAGTAGTAGCATTAGAAGCAAAAGCAACAATGGCGACAATAGTATAGAAAAGAGCAACAGATGAGGATGTAGAAAAAGTAGTTGAATAAGAGAAAATAAAGTGGGATGAAGACTCCTTGAAAAATGAAACTTCTCCCATAGACACTGACACCGCAGGATCGTCAACAAAATTTCCTCTCACTAGTGGTCACCTCCTATTCGGTGAAATCAGGTTGGGAATTTACACACCCTATAAGCCCAACAAGGTGGGAAATATGAAGAACTTTGGATTCAATAAGGTCACCGAAAAAATTGTGCAGCGACAAACTAGAAAGCTCTCAGTCACCGTAGGTAACCCCTTATCAGTTGTCACAAATATTATGGTGAAAAAATACGTTAGAAAAGACCCACTCTCTACCACATTTGTCAACATTGCTTTCATGTTTCCAACATAATAGAACCTCAAGGATATGGTCCTAAAAAATAAAGAGAAGGATGAATGGATTAGAGAATTGGAGGAACAAGTCAGGAAAGAAAGGAAAGATAAAGGAAACCTCCAATAGTTCAAGACATGTGTTGAGAAGGTCAAGGAAGAGCTTAACGAGATGACTAGCTGGCAATGCAGATCATAGCTCAACATAGTTCGGTGCAGGCCAAGAATGTCCAATTCATCGCCATCCGTGAAGGCTTGAATGATATGCAACAATTTATTGCTAATAACCCAGATGCTCCAGTCAAACCATCTCGCACTCTAGAATGGGAAATTAAAATTGACTATGATGACGTTGATCACTGTCAACAAGCAGAGGAGAGGGATGAAAAGGAAACAAATATCTCACTAGCCATTTGTGCACAACTCCACAAGGTTGCACATGTTTTTATGCATAAAGGACATCTACCTCCTATCAAGGAGCTTGGAAAGACCAAGACATACGAACAAATATTTGAAGAAATAAAGAAAAATATGAACCAAAGACAAGAGTATGCTCAAGCAACTACAAAGGTAAAAATAGAATTAATGGAAGAGCATCTCGTTCGTTCAGCCAAGACTCAAACCATGATCCATGATTTAAAGGAGAATCTAACAAGGGACATGAAAACCCTTTTAAACAATATGGACTCCCATGAAATTGCCCTATAAGAAATCTTGTACCATAGAGTGATATCAATCGAAGGACAACATGAAGCTTGGGTAGCTTACGTGAGAGACAAATACAAGTAAATGAGACAAAATAGAAAATCTGAATTTGTCTACAACTACCTGCTATTTTGTGTTTTTGCCAACCATTATCAGCCTCATCCTATTCTAACTTTTGTTAGTGTCATTTGAGAAGGGGAAGATGAAGAGACTTATAATTGCTTCTTGCAGAATCCAAGAAGACCCTACAAGAAATTACTTAAATTACTATAAGTAAAGGAAGAGGACCATTTTGAAAAGGCTCTTCAAGCATTGTATATTTGGGAACTACTTTCAAAATTAATATTGAGAATCCCTCAGGTCCATTTTTTTAGAGAGAATAACTCATGTGGATGCTAGCTTGCTGTAACTATTTTTAGAAAATTATTATTATGTTTTAATGTGATGTAAGAATGTCCTTTTGCTTATAGACTATTCTTATGCAAATAGAAATATTTATTACATTTTAGTTTCTTCTTTCTTATCTTTGTCCTACGATAATGAGTAGTTTATGTATGTAATTTCATAGCCAAGACTAATATGGTTATGTTTTGTATGCATGTGTTGTTTAACCTTTTTATTTCTTAATAGCTATTTGAAAGAAGTATTTTGCAGGGATTAGTTGCATTTCTAGATGCTCATTGGTTACCATAGTTTCTCCTAGATAGGATAGGATAAGTTAGATTTTATTTTTTTACTTAGTTAGTTTGCATATGCATTTCCTATTTCATTCACAACCATCCAATCACCTCTCAAACCCAGTAATGGCAGTCGGTCCAGGATCAGGATGGGTCTCCTTAACCAACAAACAATGCACAGTCTAATTGGTACCCTATATCGGGGAGCACCCTTGATTGTTGAAGGGAAATGTTTCCACCTCAACACACACCTATGAGAAAGAAACGATGACCATTCTTCATGGATATGATACATGGTGTCTATATGTCATTGGGAGTCATTTCTAGATCAATATAGACCATAATAACTTGAAGAACTTTTTGGAACCACTGTTTTCATCACCAAAGCAACACAAGTTCATCACTAATATCTTATGTTATGATTATGAGCTCATATACAAGAAGGGTAAGGATAATAAGATGGTCAATGCTTTTTCTTGGAAACATGAGGAGGATGAGTCTCTTTTTACCTTATCCTTACTAGTACCAAATTTGCTTGAAGAGGTGCAACAATAATGGTTGGCTAATGAAACAATTGTTCAACTCATTCAATGACTTAAAGAGGACACCAACCCGCCTCCAATGATACTTGAAAACATGGAACCGTGTGGTATAAAGGGAATATATTTTTGGTACAAAATTATACTTTAAAAGAAAGGGTAGCATAGTTGAATTCACCTCTATCACAAGTCACTCTAGCTTTTAGAAAGCATATGATAGAGCYAAGCAATTGTTTTTTGGGGAAGGCATGAAAGAGGGCATTCATACTTTGTAGTTGAATGTGAAGCCTATAAAGGGAACAAATACGAAACAATGATGAGATTTGGGGAATTGTAGCCCCTACTAATCCRTTCCACTATTTAGGTTGGCATGGMAATAAATATATCATCATGGCAGTAGTTGACCACCTTTTGAAATATGATCTTTTTTGTGCCTTACCACACCCATTTACGTCATCCACAATTTCCCAAATATTCATGGATCATATTTTTAAATTACATGGAATGTATGATTCCTTTGTGTTAGATCATGATTCCACCTTCACTCGCAAATTTTGGCAAGAATAGTTTAAACTACATGGAATACACTTGAAAATGGGCACAACTTGTCATTCCCAGACTGATTATCAAATTGAGGTGGCCAACAAGTGCCTAGAAACATATTTGTGATGTTTTTCATCAGACTAGTAGCAACAATGGGTTCAATGGATACCACTTTTTGAATGGTGGTACAATACCACTTATCATGGCATTAATAAAATGTCGCCATATAATTTTTTCTATGGATAAAAATCCCCCTTCATAACTTCATATTTTATAGCTGATACATTCAAGTTTCAAGACTTGGATCACACACTTAACAACAAAGTAGCCATTCTTCACACACTGAGGACAATATGGTTTTGGATAAAAATAAAATGAAGCAATAGGTAAATCAAAATCACTCTAAGTTTTATTTTGAAGAAGTGAATTCCCCGTATCTATAAGTAGACCTATCTCAAAGAAAAGGGCCATCAAAAGATATCGACAAAGTTTTATGGACCCTATTAGAACTTCTAGTGCATTGGAAAAGTTTCATATAGACTGGCTCCTCCTTCCTACTCCAAGATCCACCCATACTCTCACGTGTCCTGATTGAGAAGGTAGTTGAGGATTTTTTTTGAGTCCATACCATCTTTATTGAACTTGATGAATAAGGTTCCATTAGGTTATAACTAGAGGAAATACTAGTCACACGAGAACGTCAACTATGCCAAAAAATTATTTGGGAAGCACTAGTATAGGGGAAGGATATGCCACCTAAAGAATCCACCTAAGAACCAACAATGATTTTACAACAATTTCCACACCTTCATCCTTGAGGTAAATGCTAATTTTGAAGGGGGAAGACATGTTAGGGCCCTACCCTAACCTACCTACTTTTGGGTTTAGGAGTTATTCACTTAATGTGGAAGGGCATATGCTTTGAATAAGGCCCATTAGGTATTTGTTGATTAGTTACTTAGTGTAAAATGGTTGTTTTTATTACATAAGGCCCATTATGTGGTTTGTACTCATTAGTGACGGGACCACAAGTACGTAGGGTTTTTGTAGTAAGAAACTATTATAGAGTTGGAAGGCTATGCAATTTTTTGTCAAGTGTTGTTATTGTATTGTAGCTCTGATTAATTGGAGGTTTCCCCCTTGAAGTCCCATGAACATTGATCTTTGTTTTTGGATTATCAATACAAGAGTTATATTATGTAGGTTTAATATGACTGTCTCTCTTATTTACTTTTCTACAATTACATTTTTTTTAATATTGCTTGTAATTTATTGTTTTTATTGGTTAAGTACACTACATGTGCATTAATAACATTTTCTTGGTAGCACAAGGGGAAGTAATTATTTAAGAAATCATATTAGGAGGGGTGTCACCTTTTGTTGAGTATTAAAGACTATTGTATTGAGGATAAATCACCCATGTAAAAAATTTGACCCAGTATTTTAGCTTTCATCTTAGCTAGGGAATTTCCTTATGTAATATAGATGACTCATATGGGCTATTGGCTATCTCGAAGGATGCTCACATTTTCATATGAGAAAACATAAAATATTGCATATTCCTTCTTCCATGCTAGCACTAATCCATGGGGATGTTGACCAAGAAACTAAATTATATCTTCATGTTTTTTAGAAAACAATGACTAACTAAGAAAAATTTACCAATAAGGAAATAAAACAACTACGACTAAGGAAAGGTAGTAATTAAAGAAATCCAAAATTACATAGTATGTAAAAACTAACCCACTTTGCAAAGAAATATACTATATGTACTAGAAGTACTTCTTCAAATGTGATGCTAGTGAGTAAAGGGAATTCAACTCCCTCCATGTCCTAAAGACGATGGGTAATCTAGTTGAACTTCTCCACAATTTTATAAGGACCTAACCATAAAGAAGAAAGATTGGGATTCTTTCCTTTGGGCTCAATCTGACACGATTACAATGCCACCTACCTTGAAGTTTCTATCAGAGGTTCATTATTCAAACTAACATTTGACTACACATTATTGTGCAAGAAATTTCAGTCAGGCCTTCTCTCTTACTTCTTCTAACTTTAATAGTTTTCCACAATATATTCTTGATATTTAGGGTTTGACCTAACATTTCCTTTGATAATTACAGGGAGGGAAGGAAAATATTTAGAGGAAGCATAGCCTATTTCCTATAGTACACCAAGAAGTAAGGTGAATTCTCAATAGAATATTTAGAAATTACTCATTCTACCCAATGAGCATTGGTCAATGCATTATTATAGTGATGATTTTCTATAGTTATCTTAATGATTCAAACCAAGTTTTTATTGGTAGAATCCATGAACTAGTTCCTATTAGGTAGTACTTCTAACAATGCTTCATAATGATTTCCTTATTTAGGGAAAAGGGTGTTAATTTTCAAACCTGATATACTTTGCATTATGAAACATTATTGTCTGATATACATTCCAGTATGAAATTTGATATACCCAATAGTTACCTAAGTAGGAGTGTTGGTGTCTTCAAGTGGTAACTCCAATATCTCTTTGGTAGTTATATATTCTACTAGGTATGAAGTGCTCATAACTATTTGGAACAATTTTTGTTCTTTACACGTATGACCTAGAGCATATTTTTCATCACAATGATAGTAAAGTCCACATCTTTGGCGGTCTTCCATTTTTGTTGGAGACAACCTGTGTACTTTGTAGGGAGGAGTAGGGGGTTTTCTTGGGGAATTAACCTAGGGATAGTGAGTGTGGGGAATGAAAGAGGGATTTTGTGTTTATGCATTAATTACCATCTCTACTTTTAGATCCCTCTAATATTTTTCCAACTGGGTAGCGATATGATACCTTCTGACTTGTGCTTGAATCTCCTCCTTCGTGCCACTAATGAAACATTATTTATAGAAAGAATATGTTAAGTTATCTATATGAATGGATAAGTTTTAAAAGGATAACATAAAGTCTATGAATGAATATGTTTGGAATAACTTGGTAAGCCACCCCAATTAGTGAGTATCTCTCTTGAAACGTGCATAGATAACTTTAACAAACTGACTCCAGGTGATGTAGCCTGCGTAGGATTTTTTATTCCGTTCCCACCATTTTCTTCATTTTGGATCCATATATAAGACCCTCACCCTAAGTTTCATCATCTCATCGGTAATTCCATCAAGGGAGAAGTAATTTTCCATCTAAGTGACCCATACTAATGGGTTAAAACCGTCAAACTTGTTCAGGTACACTTTAGGAAAATGGTTCCATATCTTATTATTCATTGGTTTATGGTTGTAAGGACTCAAAGAGGGATGCTAATGGATAAATAATTATAATTTATAAGTTTATTCCTAGTGTGGCTCAATGTGTTGTGAATTTTAGGGGTCTTCTTGTAGTATGCCTCGAGCTAGCATAAATTCCAACTTCTTATTCAACATATTATCTAAGTCGGCCAACTTCTCATCCAAAATCTGATCCCAACCATTTATGGTCTACTGAATTTTTTGAAGTTGGCCATCAAGAGTCGTGTATTGAGCTTCCAAGTTGTCCAACCTGGCAACAGTAGAGTGGGTAGTCATATTATTTGGGGTGTTGGTATGAGGTGGTTTATAATGCTTCACCATAGGTGATATCACTGAAAAAGGTTATCAAGTCCTGAGCACAAGGGAGTGTCAAGTTCTATATCTATCTGATATACACATAGGGTCCAACAATAGTACTTGGCCCAATATCTCAAGGCACTAACTAAGGAGGCTCAATTGTTCCCTTATTCGTACTACTCGACTACATAGGTACTATAGAGTGATATCCCCAAGTGTTGTTCTCAGTGTACTATACCAATAAAATGACTGATTAGTTTATCTAAAGTTGGTTTTAGGTATACCTAGGGAGATTTCTATATACCCAAGGATATGTGGAGGTGAGATTTCTTATACAGATACTATCTAATGCAGTACTACTTAAAGGGGTACCAATAGGTGTTACAAGGGTTTCCAACAATGTGATTCCACTTGTATTCATTGTGTGTATTATTCCTTGAATATAGTTTTACACATTGAATGACATATCATTGTGTTATTTAAATTTGTTGGAACACATCTCTACAATCACCAAAAAAATAACTTTCTTTTCAAAGTGTGGTTTGAGGCCGAAAAGGTAAATAATCATGACTTCTTCTATACGTCTCAAACTGGCTATTATGGCCCCAATTATGATATTCCATGGCTTGTCTATATCTACTAGCACTATATTGACTTAAATATGTGCACTCTATCAAAATATATCCAATTTGTAAACTGCACGATCATCATTGGAAAATCCCTAAAAAAGGGTTGATTTTAAATCAACGATAACTCCACTTCCCAGACTCCATTTTGGACAATTTATTTTTTGAACTTGGATATTTTTGCGAGAGAGATTAAGATATACAACTGGTTTTTTCAAATTATGAACAATTTTTTTTAGAAATCGACATGAATTCTGCCATCCCTTTTTCCATCAAAAATATGCAAAAAAAGAAAATGACTCATTTTTGGCCCAAGAAAGAGCTCTGAAACAATAATGTACTTAACCCCAAAAATTTAGAGAAATCACACAGAATTTAATAGAGTACCAATGCAAAATTTAAAAACAAAAGAGAAAATAGATCAACCTTGAGAAATATCTCTTGTACTAATAATATTAAAAAATAGAGAGATATGTTCACTTGCCTCTTCAAGGGGGCAACCTCCTAGAGAAAAGCTCCATATACAGTAACAAGTCTTGACAAAACATTACATAACTTTCTTCTCAATATATAGCTATCAATAGAGAATATTAACTATTTGCGAACCCACTTATAGTGAGGGCCTACTAACTAATTTGGGACTTATTAATAAATAGGACCCTTTTTATAATGAGTGACTATTAACTGACTATTTAGTGGAGCTTATTCAAGGAAGGTGACCTCATACATCAATACGTATCCTAAGTAAGGGGGTTAGGGTAGTAATCTTATAAGATTCACATTGAAAGACTACAATTGATAGGTGCTTGAATTTTGAAGTTGCTTATAGAGATGATGAAATACTAGTTGTTGTGTGTACATGTTCAATTGTAAAATAGAGGCCAAAAGGTTCCGTTCAAATAATGTCTCGAGTGCCCCCCTTTTCTTTTCTAGTTTTTTTCATGCACTTTCTTTCTAAATCAAGGTTTTGACATCATGAAGTTTACTGGTTGATATTTGTTAGTCTTCAAACCCTCAACATCCTCAACCATTGTGTAAAATGGAAATTCCTCGAGGCATGGATTAATGGCCAAGATACCATTTTCGACTTCAGACAAAGAAACGCATTACTCTTTGATGATCCAAAGTTCACATGAATACACACAATAAGATTGGATCTGATGGAAAGTATCCAAAATCTTGGAAATTTTGTAGTTGTTTTGGAGGATCCCTTCCATGGGATATTGTGGTACATCCACCCTTGGTTGCTCAAGAATGCATTGGTGGGTGTTGGGTTCTAGAAGAAAAATCATTTTGTAGAAGTTCCCATGGTATCCTCACATTCCCGACAACTAATGTGAATGGACTTTGAGTGTGGTATTCATATTTGAATCGATGTCTAGAAGACCAGTTTCGAACAGGTTATTTTTCCTTATGCTAAATTGCTTTTACTATGTGAGGTCGCTTAAGGTCATGGATTTGAGGATCCAATTCATCACTATGGGCGTATTGGATTCTAGTGCCTTTATTGAAACTATCCTCAATTTTCGGTCTAAATCTTGGAATAAAATACAACTTCAAGAGATCATGGTTCATGATGGCTAAATGAATATCATGGTATAGAGATATATTTGATCTTCTCTTCGTCGTTCATGTAATAATTTTTGTGGTCATAATTTTGGTCATATATAGTCTAGTCAACAAGGTTTGGGCATTAGAAGGCATGGGGTTTACAAGCCTCTTGATAATTCCAATCATAGAAAAAGGTATTTGTCAAGGTCGATCCCTAAGGGTTTAGATCATTGGTTTTATTTTTTAAAAATATGAGAATAGATATATAACTCATGGTCTTTTGTCTATCCATAACATACTATCCAAATCCATGACAAGATTGCATACCTGATCTACTACAATGATAGAAAATTGTAATGCATCATTGCATGCCTATGTATCGTTTCATATCCATACATGTATATCCTTCTCTCCAATCATACATCAAAGTCGAGCAAATTGGAACCACCTAACAACACATAAATTGAGAAATCTATTGTCAAAATCTTTGCCTCCCAAATGCATGTCCACACGAACTACCTTTGCCTAAAGCTTAAGGTTCTCAACATTAATAATAAATACATTGAAGGTGCCTACACCCAAGTCAAAAATAAGGATTGTCTTCTTTTGATTGGATGGATTAAGGGTTTCAAAATCTATAGCTGCAACTATATTCTTCAATTATCATCTTCAGATTCATAAGAATTACAAAATATATCTCCTCAGTTTTAAGCATATTCATCTTCTTTTTGTAATCTAGTTGGATGAGAGGTTCATCATTGTTATCATCAACCCTAGTGAAGGGCTAGTTGATCATGTCATTATGTACACAAATATCCTTGACTCTCCTTCTAGTTACTCTTTTTGCATCATAGACGATGTTTTGGGGATTTATTGAAATATGATATTTTGCATTATCTCCAACAAGTCTCTCCAAGCAAGTGAAAGAAACCATGGAAGGAGATCATTCATCATGCCACACTACCACACAACTATCTATGTTTCTATTGATTTGGTGCATTCATAGGACTTCAACATGACTAGATACATCCCTATATTTGGTTTTATCTCCATGATGAAAATCCCTTGACATTTGTGATCATTATTATATTTCATTAATTGTCTTTAACACTAACACTCCAGGCTACTTTGTAACACTACCTTGATTAGTGATTTTTCAAGCTTCTTTATGCATTTTTACAAGCACGCTATGGTATATGTGACTTTGGGAGTTTATATGCTTTTTTTTGGTAAGTTCTTAAGGACTCAATGTCCTCAAGACAAGTTTTTGTTGGAGTATATTTTGGAGACTTGTTGACGGGCGAAAGTGACCATCCGTCAACTGGGAGAGTGGAACCGGTCTGGGGTTGTCTAATAACCCAAGCCGTTTGGGATGAACCACCCTGACGGGTTTAGCGGCTCCATTAGACGATCTAAGTCCTAAGAAAACAAAAAGAAAACTAATCTAAAATAACTAATCTAACTAAAAATAATAATTAAAACAAACTAAACAAACTAATCTAACTAAAATTAACTATTAAAACAAACTAATAAAATCTAACTATTCTAATCTACTATCTAATACTATGCTAACTCTAAGAAATTAAATATCTAACTACTAACGGAAATAAATCTTATTCACAAAATGTACAATATTAACAATTTACAGATTTGAATGAAAACCTGAAAAACTCATTTGCATTCTGTCCTAAGACAGGGAGAGTTAATTTTTTTTTTGATTTTATAATTTTATGAAAATAAATACAACAAAAACTAACTAAACTAAACAACTAATATACTAATTCTAACTACAAATCTAAACTACACATATATCTTAACTAAACTACTTAAATTATACTAACAAATTAACTAACAAATAAATCACAAACTGACCTAGAGAAACGCTCCATGTTTGTCCTACATGTAATGATTTTCTTAGTTGATCGGAGGGAGGAAACCCGCACTGAATTATCCAGGCACTCCTTGTAAACAGAAAGCTGCAGTGCTCTTCAAATATGATTACAAGACAAACAAGACATAAAAAATTTACAACAATCTTATGATTTATAAATCTTCACAGTTAGATAAATCTGTATGCAAAGACTTATACAAAAATGATTCAATTGATGAAGAAGAGAAATATGTCATTCATTAACTGAAACAAAATCATTATTGTATTTTTTTTTAAATAATGAAAGAAATCATATATGGATAGCACATTAATGAAATCATATCATCCTGCAATATATTATGATAGCTAAAGTAGTCTATAATCAACTGCAAATGACATGCATAAACTTGAAACAAAAGATTGATATTATGAAAGCGAAAGTTGTAGAAAAACATCAACTTTCGTCTCAGTTTGTATTAGAAATCCATAGCTTGGTTCTCCCACAAGTGAGGATGCTCCTTATTACAAAAAATAATAAGTATTTAAAGACCTTCCACAGGGTAAAACATCCCTGTGGAAGTTATCAAAATTGTTTACATAAATCTGGGAAAATATCCCAAGTTTGACTAAACTAACAACCTAAAATAAAACTGTATCACACAAATATCTCCTAGACTTCCACAGCATGTCCAATGCAATTCGGATGTACCTGAAAGAGGTAAAAAATGGACAAGTTAGGAGGATATTTTGTTAATGAAAATGATAAAAATCTAATTCTATAGACTAGCTACAGAATCTTGCGATTTTGAAGCTGGTCTTAATCAGACACAGAATCGGCATTAAAATCAATTCAAATCTTTGAAAATACATTCAAACTATCAAAATATATTTGATTTCCAAAATCCTTATTCAAATCGACACTTGTATGCAATTTGAACGAACTAAATCAAATGATAAACTAGATAGCTATACTCTGTTTAATTCGTTACCAATTCAGGTATACAAAATCGTATCGAATAGTAATGAAATCGTTTCATATCACATCGCAATCGATACAGTTAAACAAATCATAGGCAATCGTTTATGCTGCCTCATCAACAGGAAACACAATCAAATCCATACGAAAATAGCAAGATCATTTTCAAATTGATATAACTGTATTAACATAAACCAACGATCCATTCCATTAGCGAATCAAATCAAAACTGGTGTGTAAATGATCACAAATGAAATCATAACAGGATCAATCAGTTGACAACAAGGTGTGTGGGATTCGTCCAATCGTTTATTATTGTCAATTGGGGGCGGACGAAATCGATTGACTTTCAATGAAATGATTACTAGAACTCATTTCAAAACGAACTATTAACCGAATTTCATCATACGAATTCAACAGAGGTAACATAGGTTGATCTAAGTTAACAAACTCGTTTTGAAAATTAAAATCAACACAGCAGAATCAAGTCTATTTTTGAAACGAATCCAACTCATAATCCAATCAGAACAAGAGCGAATTGAACAGTTTGAGTTTGTTACAGGCGTTATGAATCAACACAAATCCATGACTTCGGCGAAAAGATCTTTTACAAAGGTCAGGTATAATCCCGATCCAAACAAAAATGTTGACAAAACATAGTCGTTTTTCCAATTTAATAGACTACATTGTAATTATCAAACCAATTCAATCCTATGAAATCGTTTAAAAAATCAAATCATAAAACTAAATTAGGGTCGTTGTGATCTAACCAAAATGAAATCATATCAAATCAAAACACATTCGTGCTCTAATTTTAGCACAAAATCCAATAAAAAACAAACACTACTGATTTCATTAACTCAAACCAACAGACAAACGAATCAAACCCAATGAAACCCAATCAATTGCTAAATTGGGCACGACCAAATCGTGTAACCAAATCATAACTTGATTTAATTTTAGCAAAACGAAAAAAATGTACAGGATCCATAAGACTATGACAGAGTCATTTCGAATGATAGACAAAGCTATTTGAAAACCAAACTCAAATCATTATATTAATCCTAGCAATTCACAAAACGAAATTGATATCGAAATTCATACCTGGATGACGAGTAGACAACTTGATCATGAGATTTTGGAATTCACGAAGGTTGTAGCCAATTCGACATTCCTAAACACGATGGAACCAGTGGTTTTCTGCTTCTTGTCATCAGCTCGAAGCTTATCCCTTTGGCTTGTCAATACTGCAACTTGGTTTTCCAATGATTTGATTTTGGATTGTAGTAAGGGAACGTCGGTATAGTATCGTTCCAACCAAACATCACACTGGTTGCATGACGACTGACCGGGCTTTGAAATAACAGTCGAGGGTTTGGTAAAATCACCGAGGGTTTCACTAGGAAGCTTGATTCTGGGGTATCTAGGATTATTCTTTAAGCACGAGGGAAAATTACAAACGAAATCATAGGGTGGCTCGGAGCACAAACCTTGAGAGTAAGGGTACTCACTACCTAGGAAGCGTTCGATGTCAGATTCCGAGTCTTCACTGAGGACTATGGGCTTCTGCTCAGCCCTAGGTTTAGGTTTATTCCTAGCCATTCTCGAGATAAGTCGAGCATTCTTTTTACGTTTGTCGTCGACAGTAGGGTTTCCTTTGACCTTTTTGCTCACAGGATTTTTAACATCCTTTGTCTTGTCTATTTCGATGTTGGGTAGATTGATATCAGGGTTGGCTGAGGGTTTAGGAGAGGGTAGAAGGGCGTGGAAAGGCATGGGTGGCTCGACCTTAGTTTCACTAACCAAAGGCTTGTCAATTTGGACAGGCTCTGTATCAGCAAAACCATTCTGAGAGATAAAATCTTGCCAACTATCACCATGGAGATTTAAATGATGAACAACGATGAGTCTGATTAGGCCATGGTGGAACAAGCTACTGTCGGCCTTTTCTCTTTTAAACCTCGTAGCCATTTTATAAAGACTTCGCTGGAAATAAAAATTCATATTCAATGGATAACCCATAAAATTCATTAACAGTCGAAGGTGATAAAGAAAAACCAGTCCATATCGACCCTCACAGGTCACAAATTGCTTAACCACCATCAAAAGATCATGCCATCTTGGTTTAAGCATGGAAATCAGCATACCTCTATCACAGGATGTAACCTTTCATGAGACGAACAGCAAAGGCCATGGCACCTCCTCCACTTTAGAGTTTTTAAACCATCGCTGACATGTGGATGCTAACCCTGTAGCAGAGCTAATGAACTCCTCATTTAGCTCAAGATGAATGTTGCCTACTTTGTCCCTACAGCCATCAAAAGATAGGGCGAACTGCTCTGCAACAAATAGATTAAAACCCTCAAACCGTTGTACAAAGGTGAGACAACCATTATCTTGCAAATATTTCCGAGCGTTATCGAACAGTAGCAAGGCTTGGCTACCGTTCGGCTCAATTTGCACCACTGGTGCCATAAATAGGGTTCACGGTAAGCGATGTGAATGATCCAGGGTTTGAACGCAGCACAGACAGGAGCAGAACACTCGAAGGATTACCGAAGCTAGCAAAGGTGAAACAGGGATAAGGGCAACAT
>SNQJ01S0017471.1:380004-390781 GCA_010110895.2 Picea sitchensis
TTTAGATTTTGAGATTAAATAGGAGAAAAATTATAATTATATTTTTCAGTCATTAAGTTGTCTCGGAATTGGTAGTTTTTTTTTTGTTTTTTTTTATTATATAGAAGATATTTTTCACCCATAATTTATTAATATAGAAGTCAATTTACTTTAATTTTTTTTTATGGTAAGAAGCCTTTTGACAAGTGATGACCTCATTGATACTATTGCACATTTACTTTTCTCTAAATAAAAAAGAAATGTTTCATCAACTTAATGTTATAATAAGATAAGAACATTGGAGTATCTTTTCTATAAGTAATTAATAAAAGATGTACAATACTACTATCACAATCTTTTTATTTAGTTGATCATATAGTGTGTGAGAAACTCATAGATGAGGAAAGTTGTTACACATTTATTCTTCTCTAAATAAAAAAGAAATGGTTCATCAACTCAATGTTATAATGGGATAATAACATTGGAATGTATTATGTCTAAGTAATCATGAAAATATGTACACCACTACTATCACAGTTTTTTCACAACTTTTTTATTTGGTTGATCACCTAGTGTATATCGTCAATAGAGAAACTCATACCAAGTAATAGTTAGAAGATGTACAACACTACTATCACAACTTTTCTATGTGGTTGACCATATAATATAGGCTTTCAATAAAGAAACTCATACAACTAGAGGTAAAGTACAACACATGAGATATTAGTATGGCTATAATATTCCATCCATTCCACTCCTATTGTTTCTCACCCATACAATATTTTATCAACTTGGGAGTAACATCTCATAAATCACTGCAAATTGTTGTGGTAACATGACCCTCTTGTGGACTTTGGATTATGGATCTTATTTGAAGAGTTTCCAGCATCTAATTGAATTGTACCAATTGACAATGATCAACGAAAAATGCACTAATACATAACAACAACGACCCTCTTATTTGAAGAGTTTCCAACATCTAATTGTTGCATCCCTTAGTATGCTTTGGCAACAGATCCTTGACCTCTTCAAAAAACAATAATGGCATTTTGGGATAGAACGATAATGCTTGGGAAAGGTTTTTTTATTTGTAATATTTGAATCTTGATTTTCGAATTTGTAGTGCATTTTTTAAAAATTTTAATTGGCCAAGGATTAATCGTTTCGTCACAAACCTAGGGATTAAAGAAACTTTGATAAATTTGGTAATTGTGTGGTTAAAAGCCGGGATAAACGTGTTTTTGGTATCAAACAAAATGATCAAAGTTCATTAACTGAATATCCAATGTAAAAAGGAGAATATGTTAAAATCCCCATAAGATAAGTAATAAATATATTTAATAGCGAATGAGAGATGATAATGATAGAATTCCACGTGACTTATAGAATTGACTAGTCACAATGGTTGATAGGTCATGTTCTTTAGTTACGAAATGTCACTTCATTTATTGTATTATTTATTAGTATTAGTGTTTGATCCTTATTTATATATTTATGTTCATTACAGGATGCATCTTGGGACTTAACTATTGGCTTGTAGAGGCCTTGGTTGTAAACTAACTAAGTAGATTTAATGTCAAAGTCATATTCTTGAATTGTGGTTATCCAATTTCCTCTCTTCTCACCTAATTCCTCATGGGTGGACAAAGATCATACCACAAGATGAGGCACTATGGACAAAGAATGGCTCTTGAGAATGTGCGATCTAAATTTCTTAACAACCTTTACTAAAGCATATGCTTGTTTCTAGACTATTGGGTAGTTTAACTTTGACTACTTTCAATTTGGTTCTCATGTAGGCAAGAGGGAATTCACCACATTCATTATTTTTCTAAGTTAAGATAGCAACGATTGAGTGGTCAAATGCAAAGGTATAGAGATCAAAGTGTTAATTATAATCGAGACTAACTAAAATAGGATTGTAAGTCATAGATATTTCAATTTTCTAGAAATCATTCTTTTCTAGGTGAGTCCAAATGAACTAAGAATTTTTCTTGATCATGTTATTTAGGGTTTCATGATTTCAACAAAATATGAAAGAAGTTTCTTGATGAAGTTAATCTTGCTAAAGAAAGACTACATAGTGTATACAAAATGAATTAGAGATAGAGCCCTTATCCTTTCAATATCCACTTGAATTACATTTTTAGTGATGATATGCCCCAATAATTTCCCCTTGGTGATAGTGAAAATGTTCTTCTTAGGGGTTAGGTGCATCCCATATTTATGAAATCTATTAAAAATCTGGGTGAGGTGTTGCATGTTGTAATACCCCTAATCTGAACCCCGATTGTAAATGTAAATGTAAATGTACATATAGGCTAGTGAGTCGTTGGCACCAAGTTTTGGTTCAGTTTTATGTGCACCTGAGTAGTGTATGAGAATTGTTTTCCAGAGAAAGAGCACACACATTCCATAGTGTTGCGCACACATGAGTAAGTGCACGTAGATTGCACATCAAGGGAAGGGTGTGCACATTCCATAGTGTTGTGTGCACCTGAGTAAGTGTGCAAGGATTACCTTGAAGTGCGCATCATACCGAGTTATATGTGTGTGTGTGTGTGTGTGTGTGTGTGTGTATTTATGTATGTATGTATGTATTTGAGGTTAGAGACTGTGTGTGTGGTTATTGGGCTAGTGAGCCAGGATGCAAAAAGTTCAGTGCGTCTATCCTTGTAAAATGTAATATTACTAAATTTATTAATAAAATCACATCGTTGCGTGTAGACCAATCAGACGAAAAGAGATGGGAGGCTAAACTCCACCAAAAAGGGAAAAGGGTGACTTAAGTCCAAGGGAATATTTTATTAATATCTCTGAAAAAAATATAATTTATGGCTATTTATTTATCCTAAGTTCTCGAGGGATGGGAACGAGTCATCAAGTGTCTAAATCTAATTTTGAAGATGACAAGCTTCCAATTATGACCATTCAAATGTATGGTAGAACCTTGGCGTATTTTGGGGGAATTTTTCACTCATTTTTCTTCATCGGTCGGACCATCTGAACGGGGGGACGACCATTATCATATCTGCAAGAAAAGATCAGAAATGGGTTTCCATCTAGTAACTAGAGTCCTTGTTTTCGAAGAGGCGGGTTGTCAGGCCTCTGAGCATTCTCTCCTGATGAGAGATTTTTTGTTGAAGAGGTGGGTTGCCAAGCCTGTGAGCATTCTCTCCAGGTGAGAGATTTGATAGGAATTGTTCCCTGGTGCATTGGGCATTAGTTGCAGGGCTCTGAGACTTCCTGTTCGGCCTATTGTTGAATCTATGGAAGGGAAGTGGGGTAGTCGAGGGACTGTTGAGAAGAGAAGGGGCACACTTCCTGGGGTGGGATATGGATGTGGGGAATGAGAGATTGTAGGCTAGTTGCAACAGTTGAGCACCTTGGAGTGAAAAATTCTGTTGATTATCAGGCCTTAGCCTGGCATTAGGAATAATTTTTCCCTGGTGGAGTTTAAGCCCCAACTTGGGGGTGACCTGTTGCTGAAAGTATATGAGCAACATAGTCTATGGTTGGGAGGAACATCTGAGATCTGTGCACAGTTGGTGACTCTTTATAAAAAGATAAGTGTCCTTTATGTGCTTGTATATTTTACTATGTGCTTAATTATCTATGTCTAATATGGGTTTATTTCATGTATGAAGTTGCATATAATTAATTCTCGTTATTTTGTATGATGTTGTTTGTACATGTAAGTGTGATGTTTTTTTTTTTTCAGTATTTGTTGTCACACATGCAAAGTATGATAGTTATTAAGTATTCATGTTAGTTAACCTTGTAATAATGGTCATGAGTTTCTGAGGTAAGGCTAGAATTGTCGTGCGCATAGGGAAATAATTTGTGCACACAAGAGGCTCGAATCATTGTGTGCACGAGGAAGTAGATCCATGTGCACAAGAAGAACTGAATCTGTGTGCGACACCAGAAGGGTTGCATGCACAGTAGTATTCATGTGTTCAGAGTTGTTACACGCGCAATAATACTTGTGTGCACTGAATGATTGTGCATGCAATTGTATTATGTGTTAATTTCGTTGTTATAAATAGTGTATGAAGAGGGAAGTTTGTGTGACATGATCTAGCTTGGGATCGTGCACATTACCTCACATGTTTCTGCGGATATTAACATATAGTGTAGAATTTGCGCATTAGATTTTTGGAGTGGCATTGCTCAACAGTAAGTTGGGGAGGTTACAAAGTGGTATCAAGGAATTTGTTAGTGCCGGTAACAGGGGATGTTACAGGAGGGTACCAAAGATGTATTTAGATATTTTGCAGTAGTGGAGACGTTACGATGTGGTAATGGTACCCATCTAGGAGGCTAGGTACGTGACAGATTGGTATCATAGTTGTATTTAGGGAGTTTGCAGTAGTAGATACATTACAATATGGTAATGGTACCCAACTAGGAGGCTGGGTACATGACAAAATGGTATCAGAGCTCCAGTTTCAACATTCAACATGCATGGGTTGAGTATCTTCTTAAGGAAAAATTCATACTGGCAAGTGACCGAATTTGGAATTATAGTGCGGCCATGGTGCGCATAAAATAATAATGTGCAAGTGTGTGCACTAAATTTTGACATTGCAGGGTGCAGCGCTGGAAATGCGTAGAAAACAATGGTGCACGAGTGTGCACACTAAACATTTGGGGCTGCACAGAGAAAAACTGGTGATGCATGCATAATATTAATATGTAGTGTATATGTTAAATATTGACATTGTGCATTGGTATGTGTTGAATACCAATGCACACACATGATTTAGAAATAAGAAAGAAAGAGTAAAAGGGAATTTGGGTGAATTCCAAATGACCATAATTTACTGTGCAAGACTCGGAATTGCGCAGGGGAGCAGTCGATGGGAAATTTTTGGACATAGGAGTCCAATTATTCACCCAATTTTTTTGAATTGGGACATTAAAATCATCCAAGAAATCAAAAGAAAGGATTCTGACAAAATGGTGTAGAGTTTTCATGAAATTTTTGCATAAATTTGTCTAATAAATCTTATTACCTTCACATTTTTCATAATTAACAATGATTAGATCAGGAAAGAATCAATGCAAAGAGTCAAAATCATGGAAGATGCATAGAAAAATTACAAGCATGATGACGAATTCGGGAGTTTGTATATCAGTATGGGTATTGATAGTACATAATCCAATGAGCATAAAGAAGGAAAGGAGGGGTGCATAAACTTGGTAGAAACCATAAAGGGACTGCAAAAAGATGTCAAAAGCTATAAAGTTGATAGAGGCTTAAGAAATCCAAGGAGCAACAAGATGACTTCAATATCAAGTTGATGCAAAGCTTGGACAAAATAGAAAAGAAAATAGATAAGGAGACAGAGTCAAGGAATTCAAGAATTCGTAGGTCTCTTGATGAGAGAAGAAAAGAAAGAAGCGTTGACATGACTCACCAAAGCATTCATTTAGGAAAGTGCACAGTATCTCAAGTCCATATCTTGTTAGAAAGCATAAGAGAAGGATTGGGGTGGATGAGCTACATGGAGAAATGAATAAGATCAAGCCTCCTACCTTTGATGGTGAGCATAAGAAAGATAAAGATGCGGAGACCTGGCTGTTGGGCATGAGGAATTACTTCCAGCTGCATAATTACTCTGCGCAAGAAGAAGGGAGAATTTTCATCTATCAGCTAAAGGGAAAGGCATCAATCTGGTGGGATCAATTCATGCAAGTGCAACACGTTGATGAAAATAAGGTTATTGGGAGGGAATTTAAAAGGTATTTTCAAAAGTAATACTTAACCAAGTGATACTATGACAAGAAAATGAAGAATTTCTTTGAACTCAAGCTTGGGAGTATGACAATAGATTATTATGAAAGAAGATTCTTAGAGCCACTGAAATATGTTGTATTCATCAAGGATGAGAAAGTTAAAATTCAGAGGTACCTGAGTGGGATTCTATCATTTATTAGTGACAAGATACAATATGATGACCCCAAGACATTGGAGGAAACCATAAGAAGAGATAAATGTATCTATGATCAACAAAGGGGAAGAACGAATTTCCAAAAGTATTGGGAGGACAAGAAGAAAAGCAAGATAGAACAAAGGAAAAAGGGGACTAAGCCATCGGTTTTCAAAAATACTTCTCAAGGACAACCAACTCCCAAAGAGCCCAGAATGATTGAGAAAATGGGGAAAAGACCAAGGAAACCACCTATTCAATGTTTGGGTTGTGGGGGAGACCACATTTACATAGATTGACCTCACACAAGTGAAAAAATGAGGATTTTTCACAATGTACAACAAGTTGTGATAGTTTAAGACATGGGCAGGAATGTACCAAGGATATGCGTAGCTCTGGATAACAAACAAGTGAGTTTTAGTCGTACATGATTGAAGTGGAAGGTAAGATTAATGACCAACCCATTTCTATTTTATTTGATTCAAGGTTTATTCATGGTTTTCTAGATCCTAATATGGTTGAAATATTCCAATTTCCAAGAAGCAAGCTTGGAAAACCTTGGTTGGTGCAGCTAGCTATAGAAGAAAAAAGGAAAATTAATGAGATGGTTAAGGCATTCCCAACGGATATGAATGGGTTGAACGCAAAAGATGATTTGAATATCATACATTTGGTCTCTTATGATTTCCTCATTAGTATGGATTGGTTGGACCAACATCATGATGTTCTAGACTGTTACAATAAGGAATTTACTTGCTTGGATGAGGATGGAAATTTAAGAATAGTTCGAAGGAATTCCAAGAGTTGTAACTATCAGATAAATTTCAGCCTTGCAATTGAAGAAAAGATACAAGAAAGGATGTCAATTATTTGCAACACACATGAAGGAGACACCTAAGGATAAAGTGCCAAATGTTGAAGACTGTGCAATACTAAAAGAATTTGAAGATGTCTTTAAAGAAATACCAGGGTTTCTATCAAAAAGAGATATTGATTTCTCTATAAATTTGATGCTTGAAGTAGCCCCTGTATCCAAGACTCCTTATAGGATGAGTACACCAAAGTCGGAGGAATTATAGATGCAACTTGAAGAGCTTCTAAAGAAGGGGTATATACGCCCAAGTGTGTCACCTTGGGGTGTCCCAGTATTGTTTGTGAAGAATAAGGATGGTATGGTGAGGCTTTGTATTGACTTCAAGGAGTTGAACAAAGTAACAATAAAGAACAAGTATCTTTTGTTAAGGATAGATGACCTCTTTGACTAACGGAGGGGCACGTAGATATTTTCAAAGATTGATCTTAGATATGGATATCACCAAGTGAGAGTTAAAGAATAAGACATCGGGAAGACTACTTTCAAAACAAGGTATGGCCATTATGAGTTTATAGTAGTGCCATTTGGGTTGTCAAATGCACAATCTTTCTTCATGTGTTAAAGAATGGTATTTTCATAGAATACTTAGATAAGTTTGTCATTGTATTTCTAGATGTTTTGGCCCAACAACATCTCCCTTCCATTTTTGATGAAAATGGAAGTGGCCTCCTTGTAGGTTATTTCACTTGGAAAGACCTATCATTAAATTTATTGTTCAAAGTCTTGACCAACCATCGATATTACTTACAAGAATAATTAGTCAACAAAACATCTTGAAGACTAGATTTATTCAGTATATTTCCATGTTTCTTTTGTCTTTCCACAGGTAGTAATTTTGATTGTGTCTACTGGGAATTTGTATATCTAGTTATTCACTGAAGGATCATCCATAGTCATTTCTTTAGATTCATCAATGTTTGAATATCTTTAAATTATTATCACTTTGAATTTCATGACTGTAAACATGAAATTAAAAGTTTATCTTCTTCAAATTATGTCAAGGCAATGGATACATTTTAGATGATTACAAATTTTGTTTATGACTAGGTCTAAGTCTAGTTAACATCATCACATCTCGAGTTCTTTCACTCAATTTTAAGTTGTTTAAATGTCGACATTGTTTCAAATTCAAAGTATATTATTCTATGTCATTTTATGTTCATTCTCATTCTTCCAACTTGATTATGATCTCCTAGATGATACTCCATTAATATGATCTGTCTCTAATCTAAACCTAAGCACCTAGTCACTACTATGATATAATGACATGATTTTTGGAGTCATTATTGGCTATGCTTGATTGAAGATGATTTATTTGATTGAATTTAATATACAAGGCAATAGTGTGTCGAACCTATCATTTTATTAAATTATCCATGTGATCCAATGACCAACTTATCACCATGATCGAAGCTATAATTTCTGATCTTCATTATACCTCTTAATTCTTAAGTCTTATTCTTGGGAACTAAACACATTAGTGTTTTTAGTTATCTATATGAAAAGACTTTATCAGTATCGTGGTGATGTGTCATGATTTTTTATTAAATGTTTCATTATTATTCAACATCTGCAATATGGAAAGTGATGTAAATTGTCTTGTATATTAGCATAACCCTCGCATGATCGTCCCACCCTTCTACCTTTGACTTAAGTGATTAGAAGCCGAGGAATGATGAAATTTGGTGCCAATACTATGTATGTTCAGACAATCATGGATCGTTTCTGTTATTTCCGGAAGGATTGGGGGTTATGTATTGTGTTTTGTTCCATATCTAATTTCACCATTTGCCTTATCCCAAGTGAAATCCCTCTCTGCTTCAAATTGTTAGACACACTTATGGCGCTCGGGGTTCATTTCGAACCAGATGGTCCCAAAATCGTCCAATCCTATGACAATTCCCTCACACTTGTGCAAAAGGTAGGATGGGGAGATTTCATCATGTATTTTCATGGCTATAATATCAAAGTGTCTAGGGCATTTTCCAAATCATTCGATGGCCAATTTTCTCGCACATAAGACTTAGAGTTTCCTGTGAATGAGACATGGATAGAAGAAGCTACCCAGTTTCCACTTGTAGGTGAAATATGGTTCAATAACTTCTTGTTCAAATACATCCCTTGAAAGAAGTTCCTGGCATCCACAAAATCAAGCTACCATAGAAAATGTATGCTTGTGACCTTTCTTAAAAAACAATGGAAGGATCTCATTTTCATCATTAGGTAGTTCATTACATGTGAAGGACGATACGGTTTGATATTGTAGTATCACATTTGAATATTAATGGCATTCCTAGGGTACGAACTAAATTTTCCCTATTACCTTCTGAAAAGCCTTACGAAGATGTCCAAATTTTACCAAAGGGGTTTTGAAAACCCTGATATGAGCCTTTTCCATTACAGCCTAATCAGGTTTTTGATTGAACACAAACTTGCTCAAATTGGGGATTCGTGGGAGAATTTCGTTCACTGAAATAAATTCTCTAAAAACCCCATTTAGGTGACTAATGTTTCCTTAGGAGAGGAAATTCCACATAGGATTTTGAGGGTTTTACATCAAAATTGTTCAAACGATGTTTCTACAGTTGAAACCCTGTCATCAACCCCTGTGTTGAATAATGGAATTGTTGACTAGGTTGTCCATCAAAATTGGGCTATGGATCAATCTAAGGAGTAGTCTCCTAATGATGAATTACATATGGAAAAACAGGGGATGCCTCACACATTGTTAATGGGTTTTCTATATCAGTCTTAGCTTGGGTTACTCGAAGCATGACCAGGAAATATAGGGTCAAACTTTATGGCAACAATATTGATCCTATAGTGGTCGAAAGATACGATATATATAATCCTAAGGTTCAAGTGCAAGATCATGAAGCCGACCAATTCTCCCAACTAGTTGATCAAACCATGTGTCAAAACCCTACAAACGAGATATTACATGCTGGGAAAGTTTCAGTGAAGGAAACCAATGCTAATTCTAATAACAAACAACAAGCTCGAAAGTTATCTCATATTATCATAAATAAATCCAAGAAATTTTCGAACCCTGATTCTCCGATAGAAATTGATGATGAAGCCATATCACAACCTGCAGTAAATATYCCCTCCCACGAACCAGAATATCAAAAAGATGTTCAATGTGATTTTGTGCATAATCTTCCACCTTTTCTAAGAGGTTCTAATCAGTTCCCAGACATTGGTTTAAGTAAAAAAGATGGGTTTCCTGGTACTAGGCCCCCTCATGTTGATCATAAACATACAAATACGAAGGAAAGTTCAGGTCGATGCCCTAATTGTTGATTTTGGATGGATAAGTACCATTCAAGTTTGGCTTCCTTTAAACAAAACATGGATAAGTTACAGAATGAGAACAAACACTTATTGAAACAAAATAGATCATTAAGGGAGCAACATGAGATAGAGATTACTGAGATGAAAAAGAAGTTTAAAGTTGTTGATGGTCCAGTGGTGTTCCAGTCTAAAGGAGTTCATGTCATTATTACTTCTAACCTGAAGAATCTGGCCAATTCCAAACCATTGTTGGATTACTGAGAGGGGGGGTGAATCAATAATAGAGCAATTTAATCCCTTTTAACCATATAATCCAAGTGTTATATCAATGAAGCATTATTATCCAATAACTGCAGAGTAAATATGCAATAAAAAATGAACAATCATACACATACACAGTACACCAGTGTTTTACGTGGAAACCCAAATTGGGAGAAAACCACGGAATGCTTTTTCTTATATGTCTTGAAGAATTACATTCATAGAAAGCACCAACTTCCTTTGTTGTCTAGCTGCAATTGGAAGGAGGCTCCAACCCCATAGTTTCTAAGGCTACAACTGTTGTAGGAAAATCTGCCTGCGGACAAGTAGATCGACCTCTAAGGTTTGACCTTAACCCTAGACAGAAAAGTGCTTATCATGGACACTGAATTTCTTTCGAATCTATCTAAGCCTAATGCATGAGAAGGAAGGA
>SNQJ01S0017472.1:0-26674 GCA_010110895.2 Picea sitchensis
GGTCTGAATCATTATAGAAAAAAAGTTATTATGAAAATGGTTAGATGACCTGTAAATAACATACCTTAGAAAACATCATGAAAATAATTTATCCTCCCTTGAATTTTGGCCCTCTTTTCTTCACCTTCCCTCTGAATTCGTCTTAGATATCCTTTGGTTACCTCAGTCACCTATAGATCTTCAATATTCTCAAGTGTTCCACACCAAAAATGCTCAAGAAGCTCTCACAAGAAGCTTTCCACCAATACTCCAAAATATATTCTCACAAGAAGCTCTCCATTGATCCACAAAAAGGATGATCTACAAGAGAGAATTGCTATATTATTTATACTTTCATCCTCTAGGCCACTTAACCCATTTCTAGGTCACTTAACCCATTTCTAGGTCACTTAACCTATTTTCCTTATTTTAGGGTTAACCACTTTCCATAAATAGAAATTTCTCCATTACTTTATCATTTAAATATTCCTTCTTGATTTTGTCACTTTACTTTATCATTTAAATAATGATTTCTTCTTTTAGGTGACTTTGACTTCTTTGACCTTGGGGGCTTCAAGCCTTCATATGGGGGTCCTCCAACTTCGTAAGGCCATAACTCTCAAACTGTGAGGAGTTATGTGACATTCCACATACCACTGGAAATGGAATGACAAGCACTATCCATATATGATAGTTTCACCAAAAACTTCATTTATCTTCATCTCATTATTCCACATACAAGAATGGGTCCTCCAACCATTCTTCTAGGATAACTCAATTCGCAAAGCGTCTTCCCGTGAGGGATTTCACCATAAGGGGACCACTTTGGAGTTCATCCATTTGTGCACCTTATCAACCATGATAAGATCAATCCAACTATGCATCATGTATCAATGAAAACTCATTGATCCATATTCATCATATCAATGACAACTCATTGATCCATATTCATCTATAAATTCTTATCAAGGATAATACATATTACATTACATCAATCATCAATCAATCACTTGACATCAATAAATCAAACCATTGATCCAATAATCTCCTCTTGACATTAATCAATGACATCATTAAATGAAACCATTGACATCAATGACAACATGATCCAACACTTATAACATTGATCTGCGCAGAAATACTTGAAGTAACACACACGAATCCAAGCTGGTCCCACCACACAAAATTTCCTCTTCTGACACAACTTATAACAATGAAAGTAACAAAATACATCTGCACACACAATCATTCTAAGTACACAAGCATTTATGTGCGTATAATCCATTTAGAACATGTGATCCCTACTGTGTGCACAACCCTTCTAGATTTACAAGTGATCCATATTTATATTTGGAAGGAAATGGAATACATATGTATAATAAAGAATTACACAAAGATAGAATAAAACTTGAATTCTATTAATAAAGAGAATATGTTGAAACTGTAAAAATGCAGGTTGAAACAAACTTGCTCGAATGGTGGCAACTTATCTCTGAGAAGAGATGTGACAACTACACTCATTTGCAAGAAGATGGTTAAAATGAGGCTCCAAAGGCATTTTTAACATAAATCATAAATGATAAAACCCTAAACATCCAAAAACCTAACCATAGGAGATGAAGTGCCAAAAGTCATGTGGGCCCTGATGGGGTAAGTTGGTACATCAACTTCCCGAGGTCGTAACTTTTGCATACGATCTCCGTTTTAGGCGCATGATAACTCGTTGGAAAGAACTATCCTAGGAATACACATGTTTCCATAACAATTTAGATAATTCATTTAGTGTGACTCTTCCATGTCCAAAAAACATGGTTTATGGCCTCAAAATGATCCCATAAGTTTAGGACCCGAAAAACTACGAAAAAAATGCCAAAATGAAAATTGTTCTTTGAGCCAGTGAAATAGGTGGGTAGCCACCGATATCCACTTGGATAAGTTCTCCCCCATTATAAAGTGATGGTATCCATTACCCTGAGTGTCCCCATCATATGGGGAAACTTTTGCTGAAATTGGCCCTGGGTGAGTTACTTGCCATGGTGCATGAGCTACCCTGCTTTAACAACTTGATAAAGTTGGATCTTATGTTGTCTATTTCCCTTAATCTGAGTGTCCCTGATATGAACAATGGCTTCCTATTCCATGTATTTAGGGTTGAGATATATCGGTGTCAACTACTCTACGATCTCTGATGTGTCTAATAATGGTGGGAAGTATGGTCGAAGGAGGTCCACATTGAACATGGGGTGCAGGCCAAGGAAGGGTGGGGTACTTATCTCAAAATAATTGTCACCCACAGCCTTGGTGATGGTGTAAGGTTCATAGTGAAGTGGACAAAGCTTTGGATCGGGTATTGTAAGGAACTCTTTTTGCAAATGCAACCAGATCTTGTCTCCCACCTGAAACTTGTGCGACAACCGATTTTGATTATGACACTTTTTGTAGTTAGCATTGGCTTTCTCTAAAATATCATGGACCTTTTTCCGGATTTAATGAATTCATTAAATAAAATTGGTAGCTTTGTTGGCCTAAGAGTGAGCATGGGATGATTCTACCCGTGTGGATGCAAGGGGTAGTGCGACATCAATGGGACCCAATGGTTGAATTCCCAACCCCACCTAAAAGGGATTGTGGCTGGTAGAGCTATGAAGGGATTTGTTGTAACTGTGTTGAACATAGGGGAGACTCTCATCCCATGTGTGCGAATGTTTGGAGTTGTACATGTGCAAGATATGCACGATCATTCTATTGACAACCTTTGTCTGGCCATCAGTTTGCGGGTGGAAGGTGATGGATTTGGTGAGCTTGGTGTCCAACAGTGACTAGAGGCTGGACTAGAATGTGTTGAGGAACCTTCTATCCCGATATGATATGATGGTATGTGGTATCCCAAAGTGTACCCACAACCATTCAAAGAAGAGCTTGGCAGTGGCCTCCACTGTGATATTCTTCTTGCAGGATATGAGGATGGCCATCTTCGAAAACGATCAACCACCACAAAAAAATAGTCATTTCCCTGCTTGTTTGAAGGAAGTCCCATCATGTAGTACATTTATATGGATTCCCATGGCCTATCGGGAGTAGGAAGAGGGGTGTACATGCCTTGATTCTTAGTGGCTGGTTGGGAAATGGTGCATGAAGTGAAAGATCTGATATACTTGTTGACGTCATGTCAAAGTTTCGGTCAATAGAAATGATTCTATAGTACTGCCATGGTATTTTCTATGCCAAAATGTCCTACCATTTGACTGTAGTGAGATTCCAAAATCAGCTTCAAATGCTCACTTGAAGGAACACAATGGTGGCCTAGATGGCAGCAAAATCCATCCTATATATGAAAGTCAGTGACAGTCGCACTTGTTCCTAGCATATGGTAAGTGGTAGCGAATTGAGGATCTCTCTTGTAGGTTTGGGGCCACTCGGTTGCCTCGTGGCCATAGGAGTGGAGCACCATGGTTAAGAATGAAACTAGAGGTTGAATGAGGCAGTCATAAACATGATTGGTGCTCCATGTCTTATATTTTATGTTGAGATGGAAATGCTGCAAGTATGTGGACCAATTTTGATGGCGGTCATTCTCTAATTTTCCTTATGTCTGCATGAACTGCAAAGGCATGTGATCAGTGTGGATCATTGTCTCCTTATGGAGAATGTAGTGCTTCCATTGCTAGTAGGATTGTACGATGGAATAAATTTATTTTTCATAGGTGGGGTACTTACAAACGACATTTCATAGTGTCTCACTATGATATGCCACTGGATGACCGTGGTGAGTGAGGACTGTGCCCACGACATAGTCTGAAGCATCAGTCTCAATATTAAAAGGTTTCTATAGACCAGGTAAGGAGAGTACTGGAGATAAGCACAAGCGATGTTTCAAATCATTGAAATATTTCTGTTGTGACTTCCCCCACAGAAAATTTGCCTTTCCACCACCCTTGGTCACTTGGATGAGGGCCCATGAAATATGGGAGAATCCCAACATGAACTTGTGATAGAAGTTGGAAAGTCCTAAGAAAATTCGAAGCTCAGTTAGTGTGGTCGGGGCTGGAAAGTCACAAATGACTTGGATCTTGATTGGATCCACATGCACACCATGCTCATCAACAATGTATCCTGATTATTGGACCCTATTCACGTCGAAGGAGAATTTTTCCAAGTTAGCATATAGCTTGTGTTGTCGCAGAGTGCGAAGGACCTATTGAATATGATGCATGTGTTATGCCCAATTCTTGCTGAAGATGAGGATTTCATCCATATATAACACCACAAAAGAATTGGTGAAGGGCCGCAATATATCATCCATCAATCTCATGGAATTTGCTGAGGAATTTTTCAAACCAAAGGGCATGACTAGCCATTCGAAAATACCTTGTTTGGACTTGAAAACAATATTCCATACATCAGTATGTTCGATTGGGACCTGGTGGTAGCCAGACTTCATGTCAATATTGCTGAAAATATTGGCTCCCTTGAGTTGGTCAATAAGGTTGCCAATTCGGGGAATTGGGTACCGGTTCCTGACTGTGATATTGTTTAGGCCCATGTAATCAATGCAGAGTTGCCAAGTCCCATATTTCTTCTGTATGTGTACAATTGGGCTTCCGCAAGGTGAGGAGCTAGGTCAGATGTGCTCCTTTTGAAAAAATTCTTAGATCTGTTGCTTAATTTCCTCATTTTCCATCAGAGAGTGATGATAGACTGACCCATTGGGTATAGGTGCAACGGGGGTTAGATCGATTGAATTCTTGACTTGAAAGTGCCACGACACCCCGCTGGGTGAGGAGAAGATGTATTTGTATTCTTCCATGATACTGTCCACTTGATTCTACTATGTGTAGAGGCCCTGTGTAGAGGCCATGGATGTGGCTACAACCTTCTGTTCACTTTGAGAGTGAATCATGAAGAAGAAAAATTTTCCGATCAAGGAAATGACCTTCCTGCATTACTTAGCAGAGATCAAAGAAATAAAGGTAGGTGGTGTTGATGAATGCATCTATGGGAGACATCCTCCATCTTACAAACCTATGAGAGGTGGAATATATCAGCTATGTGAGTCTTTCTCTCAGCTTACAAACCTGAGAGAAAGCCCCTATGAAGGGTTCGTGGTTCCTGCCTAGGATAGATCCAGGAATGTAGAGATGAACTCCATGATGTGAGTGAGAAGAACTCCAGATGATTATTCGGTGGAAAAACTATCTGTTGAGTTAGGACGTGCCCGTGGTTGAGCACAAGGTGAATGTGGGAAATCCCAAAAGTGCTAGGCACATCATCATGTGAACACAAATGAAGATGATGTGATGACATCCTCTAAGAAACAGAGTTGACGAGAAGACTCCAAATGATTCTCCCGTCGGTGGAAGTGGGAAATAATATCTATAGAGTGGACATGCCCGTGGATGATCAAAAGTGAACGTGTGAAGACCTGGTTCACCTGTGTAATGCAGTGAATTAGGTCCATGGCATCCCTATGGATGTGCCCCTAGTGGATGAGAACTAGTGGGTGTATCATATCCTTTGCTATATATTGTTCAAGAGTCAGAACTACCTGTAACCCTAGTTATTATGTAAAGGGTACAGGTCGGCCCTACCTTATTGTGTCTAACAATAAATGCAAAGGATAATTAATAATAATAATAATAATAATAATAATAATAATAAATAATATATCTAAGTGAGGTCGACCCTGTTGTGCCAATAAACACTTCAGTTGATAGGACAAGTCTAATATAAGTAAAGGGAAATCTTTCATTGTAGACACACACACACTTGTGAGTTTTGGAAATTTCAGCAAGTACACTTCTTGGTAAAAGTTGTACACCTCTCTTGGGTGCTAGAATTATAGGGTTTTGTGCACCCTCTTGTGTGATAGGATATTCTTGGTGGTAAAGGTATTTCTCTTGAAAAGTATAGCAAAGGATTTGGCTAGGTTTTCTTCCCTTATTGAGAAGGGTTTCCCAGGATACATTTTGTGTTCTTATGCATGGTGCTTCTTCATGTGATCTTGGTTTCTACAACATTTATGGTTATGGTTAATTGTTAAAAATGGAATGAACTTCATGATTAACCTAATGATATGAAAGATAAACCTGGTATCAGAGCATAGGTCTTGAAAGAAACCATTTCACAAGAATCCACCAAGTCTCATCCTTTACCAACAAACCCTCCACTTCTGCAGAACCGTATGACCCTCCTAGGGTTCCAGAAAATCTGTACGACCCTCTCTTTTGAGTGTTTCAGTCCCAGAAAAATTGGATGATGAGGATACTTTCAGAAAATAAGAGTATGACCTCTTCTAGCGTATCTCCAGAAGCTCTCAGAACTAAATTTCAAGAAATTTTGATTTTTGGCCCTAGGGTTTCTAGGGTGCCGAAATTTCCTCCAGAATATTTCTGGTTTTCTTAAGAAACATTGTTATGAATCAACACACATCTTTGTGATACTATCAAATTGATTGTTGGCATTCATAAGTCCAACATAATCCAGTCTACAAGGATTCAAGAAAAAATGAACAACAAAACTCCAATGGAAGATAGGCTTGATGGAGCAAGCAACTTTAGCCCCTGGAAATCAAAGCTTCTAGTCTCTCTTGGAGAAGAAGATCTCTTGGATGCAACCAATAAAACTCTACCAGAAACAATGACTGATTTATAGAAGAAAGTAAGAAAAGAAGATGTTAGCGTCAGAAGTCACTCCTGGATTGCTTGCAGGAGCAGAGCCTGACACCCATCAGTTTAATGTCATGATTTGTTTTAAAGAGGTGATCAAATGGAGGAAAACTCAGGAAAATATCGTCTCAACTCAGAAACTAGACCAGGTATGCATGGACGAGTGAGGTCTTGATAAACTTCAAACAGTGAGTTGCAATAAAGGGTGAGTAGGGGGAAGACTTGCATGAGAAGAGTGCGAAGGTCTATTATAAACATCAGGTTCATCACACGGTGGAGAAGAAATGATGAATCTGAGAATCTCTACAATCAAACCTGAGAGAAAGACCAGAGAATGTAATAATGTCACAACAAATCCTTTATTATAACAAGATTGCAATAATCCATGTGAATCCTTCGACTATGGACTCCCTTGTGTGAGATGGAACATAGATGGAAAAGGAGAAATGTTTGTCATAAACCAAGAAGTCTCAAACGGATACATGACGAAACCATAAAGGTTGCTAAAACTTTACAATCTAATGCACCGACTCTACCATCGATAGATACCAAAATGGCAGCAGCCTTCATATGCTCAAAACAACAACAACACTTGAAACCAAGATCTGCATTGAAGCTTTAGCGTCATGGCTTCGGCTGACCAACACATCTGAAGCGCAGCTTATGTCGAGTAATATAATTCTTGAGTTTCATCTGTGAATCGACGTGCCTTTAATTTATTTTCGTGCTTTCCCATTATGGTGGCGGTGATGTCTAACCACCACCAATTGCTTCAATAATTTCTTCTTGGGATTGAGGACGACCCAACCAGCCCAGCATTTTGAGACGTGGAAGACTCTTCGCTCTGCCACCTGGAATAACCGAATGGCTTGATGGGTAGGCATGGAAATTGCTTGTGAGGAGAATGAGAGCATGATGATAGGAGTGATGGCGTGTCCAGATTATGAGGACGTGGAAGAGGATTGGCGAGGTGTGAGGAGGGTGATAGAGGATGGTTCATGGCGGAAGACACTTATCGGGTGGAAGGGAAAGCGAGGGGTAATAAGCTTCGCTTTTAGTGGGAGGATGATGTGGAGAGGAGCGGGACACATGGAAAATGACAAGTGGATAATGAGAAGGAGGGTGGACCACACGGACCAAAGAGTGGAGGAGGACAGATGAAACACGACACTAGGGGAAAGGTGGTTCTGGAAGATGACAAGGCGGGAGAAGGGCCCATGATGGCTAAACACAGAGCGACTGGCAAGGACGGGGATGTCCAAGCGCCATTGATCCGTATTTGTAATCTCGATGGATTAGGCTTGCTGTAGGTCCAGGACCCCCTCAGCAAAGGTAGAAGGGGTGTCTGGAATGGTCTTTATCTCCATTGATGATCTGGTGATCTGGACCGTTGAGAAGAGTTGTAGCGATTAGGACCCGGCAAAGATAGAAGAAGCGGGGGATGCGGAACTAATACCTGCCGTTGATCGGTATGCGAATCGTTGCCACTCGAACTTGCACATTGCTTACCGTGGGCGTATTATCACCCAAAACTTAGGACAAGTGGGTTTTAACCCAGTTCTTTTGCATTCTAACCCCCTTACAAAATATCACTAACATTTGACTCCATGGGGGATAAATTAGATCCATGGGTACTCACAGAACTCTTTTCTTGGTCGGTGCCTTTCTTTGTTGGGCTATGGAGTCATTTATTAGTCCGAAAAACAATGACATAAACAATATGTACAAAACAAAACAAAAGATCCAACTGCGGCTCGCGTATTCTTCAAAAATATACCCATTAAGCTGGTAAAACTTCTTTGCCTTCTGATCCTTCAACGTATGTGTTGTTTGCAAAATACTTCGGATCTTGAAGGCCCAACCGAAGACATCCGAATTTATTGTGTTTTTTTTTTCCTTGTCACCGCACGAGTCGTCCCATGAAATTACGGAATTACTGCTTGAATTCTTCCTTTTTGCTCTTCTTATCAAAAGCGCAGCGATCTTCTGGCGATGATGAGGTGGGGAGGCTCTGTCTATGACCTGTTCTCTGGTCTGCTATACTTCCACCATCTAGTGAATCCTTCTAATCCACATGGTTTGGTTCTCCTTCAAGGTCTTGGAGGAATTTCGCCACAGGTAAGGTGAGTTGGGTAGGGAAAACCACCTCTGTTCCGTAGATTAGTTGAAACGGCGAAGTGCCCAAAGATTTTCTTCGTCGTGACACGATCGACCCACTGAGCGAATTTCAACTTTGAATCATAGGCCCTTTTTTTGTCTTCCAATAATCTTTTAAAGAGCTTGATTAGGATTTTATTGGAGGATTAGAGTCCATTTCCTTGAGTGTAGTATGGAGTGGAGTGAACCAATGAAATCCCAAATTGTTCTCAAAATTGGCCAGGCTTAGACACGAAGGGGAGGCATTATTAGTGACAATCTTTCTTGGGCAGTTGAATCTGGCTATGATGTCTTCAAAGAGGCTGATGATTACTTTGTGAACGTGATCTGGTGAGACAACCTCTATCCACTTGGTGAAATAATCAGTCCAGTGAGGATCCATCTGTGCTAACCACTCGAAGGAGGATGAATCTCAGATGAAATCAATCCCCTTTGAGAAAGGGTCATAGAAACTACCCTCTGAGGCTTTAATGGCGAGAGGAATTTGGCTGCTACCTAGAAATTCGGCATTTAATACAAGACTGACTTCCCTGTAGACATCGGTAAACAAAGTAGGCCGGTAATACCCAGCCCGGAGGATTTTTGTGGGCTGTGGTCTTCCAAAAATAGTGACATAGCGGTTGCTATGAAAATCGAACATAAAACTTTTGGAAAACTGCGGTCAGGACATCTTAATAGTATCGGTCTCTCGATGCGAGGGCTCGGTCCAATGAATGATACGACGATTTGAGCTTCAAAGCTCGGCCTGCTCTTTCCCAATCCATCGAGGGCTTTAATTCTTCGCGAGAAAATACAAGATATCCTTGTACTAGGGACATGATGCTAAAGGTATGATGATCACGAGAATTTTTTTTTGGATGACTCGGCTTGCTCATTCATGGGGTTAATCCCAAAGTCTGCATAATCAGTTCGGTCAGCAACTTGGCTAAACCCTACGCCTTTATCAACTTGGTGGGCTTAATCTCGAAGTCAAATTCTGGGATCTTGGCGATCCATTTACCCCTTCTCCAGTCTATGTGGTATGAGATGTCCTTCCGCGAGGAGGTTGAAGGGGCATATGCGATGATCTTTGAGTGCAAAACATAGATCCTAAAAACTTTGAGAGCTTTCCGCAATGCATATGACTGCTTTTCCATGATCTCATACTGTAGTTCAACATCTCCTCAGCATGCCTTGCTATGAAAGAAATAGGTTTCTCGTCCTTGATTGTTTTACGTAACAAGGCCGTATAGGAGTCATCGAGTAAATGAAAATAAAAATCCTTTATGTCGGGTGATTAGCACGAGATTTTCGGTCAATGCTCTTTATTTCTTAAAAGATTCCTTAAGGTTGTGATCCATCTTATTTCATAGCCCTTCACGAAACGCCGTGTGATGTGTTTCCTTGGCTTCGACAAATTTGAGACGAACCTCATTAGAAAGTTAATCTTCCCCAAAAATGCATGAACTTCCTTCTTGGGCACGAGGTAGCCGGGGCTGAATCGCTCCACCACAACACAGGTCAATCCTCACTCCGCCTGTGATACTATGTTCCCTAACAACTTTCCCTCCTGCATAGAAAACATTGATTTCTTGGGGTTTAAAGATAGGCCATACCTTGAGACACTTCAGGAAAACTCTTTTAAGTGGCGGTGCTCTTATGGTGTAGAAGGCGTGATCATTATCGGAGATACATCACCACAAATTGGTCCTTCTCTCTGAAGCCGAAGGCTATGTCCATGGCCAGCTAAAATGTTGCTCCTGCATTCATCAGGTCAAAAAGGCATTTTATTTTGTAGATAATGCCCAAAATTGGTGAAGGTCGTTTTTTTCTCTATCCCGGGCATGACTGATATCTGATTATAGAGAGAAACCCATCGATCATGGATATCTGGATGCGCGGTGACTCTCTATATATATGTTCCATGTTGGAAGGGGATGGTTGTCCTTTTGGAACTTCTATTCAAGGTTTAACTTCAAAATCAACCTTGAGTCTGATTCCCCACTTTTCTTTCTTACAGGACCAAATTGGCTACCCATTGAGAATATCTCAAGGGGATGATGATCTGGGCATCCAACAAGTTCTTTATTTCTTTCTCCATGACAAGTAGCAACATGGGATTTGTCTGCCTCAACTTCTACTTGAATGGATTAGCCTCCTCTCTTAGTGGGATCTTGTGCTCGATGGGTATTATTGTCATATGTTTGAGGTCGTTAGCTGAAGCACATCGGAAATCCTCAACAACTCAAATATATCGACTCGCTCCTTGGTCAAACTCCTTGACGGCTTGACCAATTTAGGCTCCTCGGATGTGCCTATGTTGCATTCATTTGTGTCATCATTATCACATGAAATCTTACCTTCCACACTTACATCATTTCCGTCGAACAATCTTTCTAATGGGGATTAGTCCTTTCGAGGAATGTGATTTCTGGAAATTGGTAGATGAATGATATGGTGATCAACAATTTTATTCACAAATTCCCCATGGTGACGGTCATCTTCCTCATCAGGATTCTCATCTTTGTGCATTGTGGAAAAGTCACCAATGGAATGGAGGAATTTCTCAGAATCTTGATCATCTCCAAACACCTTCCAATGTTTGATATTTTCAAGTATATAGGGTCTATACTTTATTTCAACATCGGACAGAGCGATTGAAACGTGGGAATTTCGAGCACACTAGATGTGAAAGATAAAAAGTTAAAAGCATTTTCCTCCCTTTGAATGTAGGAAATGTTAAAAGCGAGGAAGAAATTATCAACTAGGTCCCATTCCTCGTTCCTGTAATTCCTGAGACAAGGATTCTTGGCACGATAGCGTTTTTACAGCGGATAATGGGTTACAGATCCCTGACCACAACTATCTCCTTATTTCCCATCACGTTTAGCAGCCGCCAATCCGAACCCGAGCCTCAATATTCTGCCACATTATTAGTGACTTCAAATTCCAGAAACCCCTTACATGACAAAGATATGGTCTCTTGAGAGGGGATATGAATACCACCCGACACTTGCACCCATACTAGAGGAAGCTCCATCAAAGAACATCTTCATGAGGTGGTGGAGGGGTGTCTCTTGATTAAGAATGGGCTGATTTCTGATTTGTAAAGGAGCCTCGGGGGTGTGGGTAAGCTGTAGTAAAATAGAGCCTAAATCAGTATCCAAAGAATAGATGGGATGATTGGTAGGGTTGCTTCATCACTGATTATGTAAGCAAGTTGGGCTCTGTATAATCTCCTATGTTCCCCTCAAAAGAATGGAATGGTGGCATATGTGAGATCCATGCAGTAGGGTTCCCCCCGATATTTTTATCCAAGATCTTACAACAACATACCAAACTTGGGGGAACATACATTTACCATAATATCCATGACCATACTCTTCATGGTAATTTGAGGCTCCAACGAAACCGGTGGGTCCTTAATGACTCCCAAACATTGCACCCTCCTAGAGTCAAAAGAATATAAGTCATGGTATTTTTTTGTGATTTCTAGTCCAAGTTTTTTCCATGACATTTTTGGGCATGATGTTGTGAGAATCCCCCGAATCCATAAGGAAATTATGCAACACTTTGTCATGTATGTTGAGGGGATGTGTAGAAGGGAGGGATGATCATCTCTATCTTCTACCATGGGACCTACAAGCTGTAGGCCTTTCATCTTGGAGGTTTATGGAGTGCAGCGGAGGGGTGCGGGGCTTGGGACTTCAACAGCTCCTGAGGCGTTTTTTTGAATTCCCCATGTTTAATTAACTCACTGAGTGGCACAGGGGTCTGATCTTTTGAATCTCATGTTGAGTGAAAGAATACATAGGCTTTGGGATTTCTCTAATTTAAAGAACATGATTATGGACAATGGGAGAGAGGAGTTGAACCTTCTTACCTCTGTGGGCATGCTGCTACTTCATTAGCGGGGTTTCTCACATTCTAGTGGATTGCTTCGGGGAACATCGAGGTCTTTGCTATCCTTTTGCTGGACATCAGGTTGTACCTCCCTTGACCACCACTAGCTTTATCTCCCTTGCTCCCGGTTCATTTAAAGGCTGACCATTCATGAGAGATTCTTCATAAGCTGTTTGAGTGAGATGAGTAAAAGGAGAAGTGTCTTCTAAGCAGTGGATTTTAGGCTCGGGCTTGTCTGTTTCCCTATCTTCTTCATCGACCACAAAATTGTTCAGGAAAAGAACTTTGGTGCTTTGGTCTTCTCTCTTACCTCTTTCTACGTGCATAGTGAGCAATAATGACTGGCCTTCTGAGTCCTCCTTTATTTTCTGTGTTCGAGGGCCCTTATACATTTGCTTCCTTTCCACCTTCAATCTCTCCTGCCTCTTCTTTAAGGAGTTCATTACTTGGGTCAACTCATTTACTTGAGGTTGGGACAAAGGTGGGCCGTAGGTGTTGGAGCCAGAAGTCGAAACCTCTGATTTTCCATTTTTTTTTCTGTCTGTGTTGGCCTGGCTTCTCAGTCTGTCAGTTTCCAATATGTTGGATTCCACTTCTATAGGCTGCATCTTGCATCCCGAGCTAAGAGGTGGATCTTCTTTCTCTTAATAAGAGAAAAAACTCAGGGTCAAATGCTTGACATAGGGGCTGGCCAGAGCCTCTGAGGGTTTAATCTCTCACAGGAATCTTGTTATACATTTTATTGAATCTTTTGGGAAAGTCAGAGACATACTCTCCATCCATTTTCTTGAGAGCCCCAAACTCTGTCATGTAAAACATAAAATCCTTCCTATCTCCACACTGTCTCAGGAAAACACTATCCAAGACCTCAATTCCAACAATAGATCCAGGAGACTGTCCTCTAAACCAAATTTCCGACCACCTCACCCTCCGGGCTACGGACAAAGACTCTCATCCAAACATCTTCATTTCAATGTTTAGGTTGTCTTCATAATTGTAGAAGGCAACAAGGTGATTTTCAGAAGTTATGTCTTCCTCTTCTTTGAATTTGGGCATATACTTCAAGTAGTATCCTGCGGGGAGGGGACGTAACCGCAGAAGAGCGACAACTATGGCGTCCATTCTATTGAGGGGATTAAGCGCCATCATAGAATAGGTAGAGGAGAACTGGGAGGAGAAGGAGTATGGATGGGAGACAACGGAAAAAACAGAGAAAGAGCCAAGGGACTTGAGTGTGAAGATGCTTCCTTCTGTAGGTAGTAGCACAACAAAAAGGGGGTGGTGAAACCTTCAAAATCTTGAGGCCTGCGATGAGGCACGACCTCTAGGGAAGAGGGAGTGACAAGGATATATACGTACCGGACCGGGGAGGAGAAACTTCGGCCCGAGGAACACTCCTGAAGTTTAGAAAATGGGAAACCTCGGAGGAAGGGCGACTAGGAAGATGAGAATAATAAAAAGGAGTTCTCACAGAGGGGGCGGTGTATTACCTTTTTTCAGCGATGGAAACTTCTTTCAAAGAGCTCTTTCCCTTTCTGCGCAACGCTTCCAAGTCTGCTTCTGGTATGTCTAAAGGCAGGTGTGGATTAGACCTCGATGTGTCACCGCCTCTTCGAGAAGCCACGGTTGATAAGTAGGGTTCACCACAAAGATGCGTCACAATGGAGTCCCCAGGTGCATAGTAGCAATCTTCAGGTTCCGATATCACGATGCCAGTCGGTTGATCTTTGTTGTTCAATCAGGAAAATATTCAACTTCATCCCCAACAGCGGTGCCAGAAATGTTAGCGCTATAAGTCTCTCTTGGATTGCTTGCAGGAGAATAGCTCGACGCCCATCAGTTTTTTTTTATGTCACGATTTGTTTAAAGAGGTGATCAAATGGAGGAAGCGGGACAATATTGTCTCAACTTCGAGAGAAACTGGGCGAGGCATGCATGGGCCGGTGAGGTCTTGATGAACTTCAAATAGTGAGACTACAATAAAGGGTGAGTAGGGAAGACTTGCATGAGAAAAGTCACGAAGGTCTATTATAAACATCGAGATTCATCACAGGCCCGGAGAATAAAGTATTTGAATGCAAGATCCTCTTACAATCAAACACATAAAACGAAGAAAACAATAATGTCACAACAAATCCTTTATTATAACAAGATTGCAATAACCCACACGAATCCTTACATTTGTGAGATCTCTAACATGAGATGAAAGATAGATGAAAAGGGGGAGAACTGTTTCATAAACCAAAGAAGTCTTAAATACGGATACATGACGGAAACCGGAAAAGGTTGCTGAAACACAACCGGAGCTCAACTCTGCAATTCGATAGATACCAAAATGGCAAAAGCCTCCATATACTCAAAACAACAACAACAACGAGCAAGATCGCATTGTTGAAAGATTTGCGTCTTGCGTAACCCCGACAACCAACTTGCTCGAAGATCGTTACAGCTTATGTCAGACGCAATCTAATTTTTTTACAGTTCCAACGGCAAATCGACATGCCTTTAATTCATTCTTGGGACTCTCCCATTATGGTGGAGGCGATGTCTAACCCACCACCAACGCTTCAATAAGCGCTTCATGGGGATTGAGAACGATCTGTCCATCTCAGCACCTTGGGATATGGAAGGCTTCCCATCGCCACCTGGAATAACCGAATGGCTTGATGGGTAGGCATGGAGGTCAACGCGAAGAATGGGGAACATGATAGGAGTGATGACGTCGGATTATGGCGTGGATGAAGTGGCGAGGTGTGCGAATGGTGACAGAGGATGGTTCATGGAGGAAGACGCTCCAAGAGGGAAGGGAAAGGCGAGAATTAATAAACTCACTTTTGGTGAGGTGCTGATGTGGAAAGGGCGGGACACATGAAGCGACAAGTGGATAATGAGAAGGAGGGTGGATCACATGGACCGAAGAATGGAGGTGGATGAGTGACACGCGATTGGCGGGGAGAAAGGTGATGCGGAAGATGATGACAAAGGCGGGAGAAGGGCCCATCTTGTACAAGCCTGAGTATTTGGGAAGGGCGGGGGTTTCCAAGCGTAGTTGATCCAAACAACTGTAATCTCTAGCCGTCGGGCTGCTTACTTTCGATTAGGACCCCCTCAGCAAAGGTAGAAAGGCGGGGAAGTCGGGAATAACTATCCTGCCGTTGATCCGTAGCGATGCGGACCCGTTGAAGAGTTAAGCCCGCGATTCGGACACCCCTCTTAAAGATAGAAAGGCAGGGGGGTCTGGAATTCAATATGCGCCGTTGATCTGTGCGCATTAATCACGGATGCTCGAACTTGCACATTGCTTACCGCGGGTATTATCACCAAAACTTAGGACAAGTGGGTTTTAACCCGGTCTTCTTTCGTTTAACTACCTACAAAATATCGCTAACAGAATATGATGCCAAAGCAAGGAAAATAATCATCAACTCAGTAAAAGATCACCTCTTACCTCGTATTACCAACCCAAAGACAACATATGATATGTATGAACCTTTAAAAGAAATGTTTGAAAGTGACAACACTCATTTCGGAGATCTTACCTTGAGAAGTCAAATCTAAAGTACTAAGATGACAAAATATGACACAGTTTCACTCTTCTTCATGAATTTATCAGAGGTTAAAGAACATCTAGAGACAAGTGGAGAAATCATGCGATAGAGAACTTATCTTAACCACTCTCGAGAATCTTCCAAAATCGCCAGAATTAGTTCCTTTGGAATTATCGATTGGAAGAGAAACCCTACCAGCCTTTGTGGCGAGGAATATGGATGGGTGTACTCAAGAATAACTAAAGACTCATAAATGAGGTGGAAGATTCAGAAAGAATCGTACTCTTGCTTCATATTACACCCGAAATAGAGGAGTGGAAGATTCCCCGAAAGAAAATCATGCTCTTGCACTTCATACCAGGAAGGGAGGAAAATTCAAAAGAAACTTCAGACAAACATTTAAAGAAGAAAAGTCTTCATCCAATTTAGGATATCAAATAAGAGATGCTTCAAAATTTCAGTGTTACATATGTGACAAGTATGGACACATTGCTAAAAATTGTCCAACTAGAAAGAAGGGAAAACAATATGCCACCACTGCCGACATTGATCCAGATCCACCTCAAGAAAGTGAAGAGAGGAGAAACAAGAAGTACTTTCTCTAGAAGAACATTGCTACAAAATAGGTAAAATATTTCTGTTCTAAAATTTTATAGTGGATTGCATGTTTCAAATAAAATAAGGATATCACTCCTTATACTAAAAGATCTCTCAAAACTTGGACCATTATCCCTGGTACGGTAGTCCAAAACATTGTTATTTGTACAAGAACAAAGCATAAATATTATTCTTGAAAGAGAGATATGTCTTCAAAATTCAAAGAATCTCAAAATAAAGATTGACGAGAAACATACATCTTATCCCCCTTCAACAGTTCAGAGGGAGACAAACATTACTCCAGGGTATCCAGTTTCTCCAGTTGATATGTTCAGTGATATTGCAGTAAGGCATAAAATGCCTACCTAGACTCACTCTGCAAGAGGCAGAGAAGCATACAAGCCTCTCAAGGGACATTCCGAGAAAGAAAAAGATATTTTCAAGTTATCCTTCATACATGAGCCACTTCATTGATGATAAGACTCCTTGTCTTAGAGAAGAAACAAGAGAACTAGTATGGAAAAATGCCATAACAGAAGAATACCAGTATTTCTTAAAATAATGAAAGTGTCAAGAAATACAAAACGAGATCTATAGCTAGAGGTTTCTCACAAACAGAGGGAGTTGTCTATGATGAGACACTTGATCCAGTGAACTAGATACACTTCCATGAATGATTTGGAAACTATATCAGATAGATGTATTCTAGATAAGTTTGGATTTCAACAAGAGTGTTGTTGATCCAAACTTATATCATTACAGTGTTGGTGACGAGAGCCTGATCTTGATAACTTATTCAAAAAGAGTTGTTGTTACAAGTAATCCTTGATTTCTGAATTCGAGATGAATAATATGAGTATGATGCACTACTTCTTGGGACAAGAAGTATGACATATGATCGATAAGATCTTCCTGAGTCAAGGAAAAATATACAATGAAAATATTAAAGAAGTTCAATATGACAGAATGCAAAAATCCACCGTGATGGATTTAAAGAAGAAGATTGATGATGATTCAGACGGGACTGATCCAAAACTGATTGGATCACTAATGTATTTGGTCAACACCAGACTTGATGCATGCCATACAATGAATGTGCCTAGTCATTTCATGAGTCAAACGAGACAGAATCACTAGAAAAACAATAAAACATGTATTGAGATATATGAGAGGCACAGTTGGATATGGCCTAAGATATGCCTCCATTATAACCTTGAGTTTGCAGGATATGATGATTTAGATTGAGAATAAATTACAATGAACCAGAAAAGCGCATCCGACTGATTTTCTATCGTGAAGTTTTCCATGGTTTCCTAATGCAGCAGAAAACAAAACTTTGTGGCCTCGAGCACCATAAAAGCAGAGTATATAACAACAAATGTGTGAATCAATATGGCTTCACAAACTTCTGACAGATTTACTTGACCATGAATGGATCTTATGATGATAACTAAGAGCCATGTGTAAATATCCTTGAGATTCCAGTGTTTCTTGATGGTTCAAAACACGATTAGATGCAATACCTTCCTACAATTGACAAGACTGCAGAAATTTACACTAAATAAACTTGGATAAGAACGTCTTTCAAGTTAAGAGGGAGTATGGATGACTTTAGCCAAAAAACAAATTCAAAGTACATCTTTATGAGACTTGGCTTGATGAATAACGACTCCCTAGCTGAGAGGGAGTGTTGATGAATGCAGTTATGGGAGACATCCTCCAACTTACAAACCCATGAGATGTGGAACATAGCAGCTATGTGAGTCTTTCTCTCAGCTTACAAACCTGAGAGATGTGGAACATAACAACTATGTGAGTGTTTCTCTCATCTTACAAACCTGAGAGAAATATCCTATGAAGGGTTCGTGGTTCCTGCCTGAGACAGAATCAGGAACGTAGACATGACCTCATCCATGGCGTGAGTGAGAAGAACTCCAGATGATTATCCGGTGGAAAAGAGATATGTTGAGTTAGGATGTGTCTATGTCTGAGCACATGGTGAACGTGGGAAATCCCAAAAGTGTTGGGCACATCATCATGCGAACATAAATGAAGATGATGTGATGGCATCCTATGAGCAATAGAGTTGACGAGAATACTCCAGATGATTCTCCTGTTGGTGGCAGTGGGAAAGAAAATCTGTAGAGTGGACATGCCTGTGGATGAGCACAGGTGAATGTGTGAAGACCTGGTTCACCTGTGTAATGCAATGAATTAGGTCCACAACATCCCTATGGATGTGACCCTAGTGGATGAGCACTAGTGGGTGTATCATATCCTTTGCTATATATTGTTCAAGAGTCATACCTACCTGTAACCCTAGTTATTATGTAAAGGGTACATGTTGACCCTACCTTATTGTGTCTAACAATAAATGTAAAGGATAATTAATATTAATATTAATACTAATATTAATATTAATTATAATAATAATAATAATAATAATAATAATAATAATAATAAATAATATATCTAAGTGAGGTCGACCCTGTTGTGCCAATATACACTTCATTTGATAGGAAAAGTCTAATATAAGTAAATGGAAATATTTCATTGTACACACACACACACACTTGTGAGTTTTGGAAATTTCAGCAAGTACACTTCTTGGTAAAAGTTGCACACCTCTCTTGGGCTCTAGATTTCTAGGGTTTTGTGCACCCTCTTGTGTGCTGGGATATTCTTGGTGGTAAAGGTATTCCTCTTGAAAAGTATATCAAAGGATTTGGCTGGGTTTTCTTCTCTTATTGAGAAGGGTTTCCCATGATACATTTTGTGTTCTTGTGCATGGTGCTTCTTCATGTGGTCTTGGTTGCTGCAACATTTATGGTTATGGTTAATTGTTAAAAATGGAATGAAATTCATGTTTAACCTAATGCTATGAAAAATCAACAGGTGAAGCTACCTCTGGTATCTTGTACAATTTTCTACCCAAAGTAATAATAAAAATGCGAGGTCTATAATCATATACAACATGTCGTTTCCACAAATATGGTTTTCCTAAAAGAATATCACAAACTTCAAGGGGGGAAATATCACAAAATAGATCATCCTTGAAGGGATTGATTTCGTAGGGAAGATGATACTGTTGGTTGACCCGAAGCTCTCTTCCTTGGTGGAGCCATCCAATGGTGTAGGTCTATAGGTGTGGTGTCGTCAGCAGGTTCAACTGCTTGACAACCTTTGCTGAGATCAGGTTCTTTTAACTTCCACTATCGACAATGAAATGCAGTGGAGAACCCTTCACCCACATCTGCGAGTGAAAAAGGTGTTCACCTTCCTCTAGTTCACCTGACAAACCTCGATGGTAGTGACAATGTCACTAGGTTCTGCATCAATGATCTGCTCCCCTTTGTCTAGATTTGATTGAGAGCCGGAATCTACGGACTCTGAGGCTTTTAGCTCGACCACCAACGAATGCTTCGAGCAACATTCATCGGTGTTATGCCAAGGGATTTTATGGAATTCACACCAATTCCCAGTGTTTTTCTTCGTCTTCTCATTACCCTTCTTTGTTTGCAACTTGGAATAGTGGTTGTGAGGGAGTCCATCCTTTCTCTATCCTTTTTTCTGTGGGTTGGGGATGCCTTTTCCCTTCTTCTATTGTGAGGAATTTGTATATCCAAACTCCCGATTCTTCTATTTAATTTTCTGCTCAATTTTGACAACATATCGATATGCTACACCCAATGATGATATGTACAAAAACTCCATTTCTATTTGGATGTAACTATGCATACAACCGCAATATTTGAGCACTAGATGTTGTTTGGAGTTATTGATACCCAACTTGGTGCGCAAGGTATGGAATATATTTGTGAAATCTGGTCCCTTTCCCATCATAGTGTGGTCCATCTCGTACACTGGTCATCGTAGCTTCCAACAAGTTAGTATTGTTCCTTAATAACATCCATGAAAGAATCCCAAGTGGGGGCGACTACAAATATTGCAGATTCCTCAATGGTGATTTGCTCACAGTAAGTTTCCCACCAATCCTTAACATGGGGACATCCTTATGGAGTGCAAATGTAATATTTTCTCTATCAGAAAAATTATGGACTGAAAAATACTCTTCTAGTAGATTCAACCATTTATCTACATCATCCACATCTACCTGACCTTCAAATAAGGGGATATCAAAATTGACTTGTACCTTGAAGGGGTTGACGTGGATTCTTGATGAAGATGCATCGCCCGTTAGCATGCATCAAAGGATTTGTGCAAAGTTATCCATCATCTCATTCCTTTTTCGCGCAAGGGTTTCCTCGAGCAACAATTTAAAATGATCTCCTGCTCCATCATCTCTCTTTTCTTTCTCCATGGGAGGCCGTCGTGATTGGAGGGGATGGTCTTGTCAGGGCTCAATCACTTTGAGTTCCAACTCCTTGTACCCTGACCTCGTTGGGGACATGCACATAGAAACAAATAAAGAGAAGACCACTCTAATACCATTGATTCAGATTTACAAATGGAACGAAACGGAATAAAAATGTATAGCAAAGAATCACACAGACATACAATAAAACTTGACTTCTATTAATAAAGAGAATATGTTGAAACTGTAAAAATGTAGGTTGAAGCAAACTTGTTCAAATGGGGGCAACTTATCTCTAAGAAGAGATGTGGTGGCTACACTCATTCACAAGAAGATAGTTACAATGAGGCTCCAAAGGCCTTTTTAACATAAAGCGTAAATAAAAAAACCCTAAACATAAAAAAACCTAACCCTAGGAGATGAAACACCAAAAATCATGTGGGCCCCGATGGGGTAAGTTGGTACATCGACTTCCCATGATCGTAACTTTTGCATGCAATCTCCATTTTAGGCACACAATAGCTCGTTGTAAATAAATATCTGAGGAATACAAATGTTTCCATCACACTTTGGCTAAAGCCTATTGTGTGACCGTGACACGCCCAAAAAATTCTGTTTAGGGCCTCAAAACGGTCCCGAAAGTTTAGGACCCCAAAAAACTACGAAAAAATTGCCAAAATGAAAATTGTTCTTTAAGCCAGTGGAATAGGTGGGTGGCCGTCAATATCCACCTTGATCAATATGAAAATTATGTTTCCTTGGTGCACATAGACTACTTTCTTGCGTGCACAATGAATACAACCTCTTGCGCGCACAGAGTAATTTCCCTGCGTGCACGACCATTCTAAACTTGCCTCAGAAGCTCATGACTAATATAAGAAGGCTATCTTAACAAGAATAACTAATAATAATGGTCATACAAAACATGTATGTCTACAATACTGAATATCAACACTACACTTACATGCACAAACAACATTATATAAAATTACAACAATTACTTAAATGCAACATCATATGAGAATTAAACCCATATGAGACATAGATAATTAAGCATACAGTAAATGGGACAAGCACATAAAGAACACTTGTATTTTATGAAAATTCACCAACTACGCGCATAAATCATAAATTCCTCCCAACCATAAAATATGTTGCTCATAAACTTTCGACAACAGATCACCCTCAAGATGGGGCTTAAAATCCACCTGGGAAAAATGATTCCTAATGCGATGCTAAGGTCTGGTAAACAACAAAATTTCTAAGTATAAGGTTCTCACTGTTACAACTAGTGTACAACCTCTCATTCCCCACATGCCTATCCCACCCCAGGAAGTGTGCTCCTTCTCTACTGATCCAGATTTTATGAGCGGAACAAAATGAAATATAGATCTATAATATTAACATAGAGATACAATGAACAATAACAAAGATACAATAAAACTTGACTTCTATTCAATAAAGAAATATGATGAAACTACAAGAATGCAGACTGAAACAATCTTGCTCGAATGGTGGTAGCTAATCTATGAAAAGAGATGTGGCGGCTACGCGCATTCCTCTGAGCACATTACAATGAGGTGTAACACCCCAGTTTTAACCCTTATGAACTAGAATATATTATGTAATTGTGACTTAGGCTGGTGAGCTGGTAAAGTTGAAAAGGGGCCAGAGTTCCTAGGAAATGTAATACTTCATATACATTAATAAAAAAATACATCCCTGGCTACTAGACGGACAAGGACAAAAGAGATAGGGGGATATGCTTCCATGAGAGAGGGGGATTAAGGGGCTAAGTCTTTTTATTATATTTTATTTATCCATAATTTATTTTATGGAGAAAAGGGGTTACATGAGCTTCTTAGGAGGAAGTCCATGTGGTTCTTGTTTTCATGTAATTATCTAAACATCCCTTGGGGGCTATTTTGGGGGTTCTTCTTCTTCACTCACCCACTAGTTGTTATGGGTTCACTTGTTCTTATTCATTCACTATCACACCCTCCTCACTCTTGTTTAATTCGTGTGCTCTTGGGGGGAGCATGGAAATGAATGGTTGTAGGAGGAGAGCCATTTCTAGATGGCTATAATAAATAATTGATCATTACAAGAGGTAATGGATGCATGTGTGCATGGGATTGATGGTAGTTCAGAAAGAATTGTCCACAAATGAGAATCCTTGGAGTTTCCATTAGGGAGATTTCTTGACCTATAGCACTGGAGCCCTAGAGAGAAATGAAACAACCTGAGGGACTACATGAAAGAGAAATGTGTTCATTTCTTTGGGTTGTGTAGGTTGATTGGGAAAGAGAGATGGAAATTTGGATTAGCTGTGTGTTTGGAAAACCTAAGAGCTGGCTAGCCAACTGTGGTGTGTTTTAGATTTGGCCTAGAACCCGTCCTTGTGGATTCATATCCATGGCTTGGGGGTGACCTGTTGTTGAGAGTAAAATAACAACAATGTCTATGGTTGGGAGGAATGTCCTTGGTCTGCAGCTAGTTGGTGAATGTTTACTTGCAAATACAAGTGCTCTCTGTGTTTTCTGTATAATGTATATTATGATGTGTATTTAATTATCTTTGAGATATATATATTTGTAATGTGCATGTATGCTGGTTATTTGTTGTGCATGGCACACTATTTATTTATTTTATGTTGTAGCATGGATCTTGATTATTTCATGTGGGTCTTTCATGCTTGATTTCRGATTAAATGTTATTAGAATTCAAKATCAGTTCATAAGCGGGTTTTTGGAGTAGCGTGGCTAGACTATGGGTGTCTGGGTCTGTTACAGATTRGTATGTGCCTAGCTTGTGGGTGGTTGGGTATGTTACATAATGGTATCAAAGATTCTGGTTGAAACACCTTACTAGTATGGGCCAGAATGAGTTCGAATTTGAGAAATTCAATGTCACAKATTTCAAACTGTGTGAATTTGGCGAAAAGAAGAAATATTAGAGAAAAATATCCCCAAATTCSTGGGAAAATTTGAGTTGAAATAATTCAGGATTGTCTAAGAATTTTAATGGGTTCGATATGCAGAGTTGTAGAGCTAAGTTCGACTTAGAAGGTTGAAAGTTCCYTTTTTTTATGGTCGTTGTAGCGTGAGGTGTAGAGGAATCCATTATAAACCTAAACCTCAGGAGAGGTAGCATATTGGTTTGCATGGGTTCAAAGCACACAAAATCAATACCTTTGGAAAGGTCAAAGGAATCTCAGGAGAGATAGTGTTGTGGGAATCATGCATAACCCAGAGCATCGTGCAGACAAAGATCCTTGTAAAGGATCGTGGAATCATGACCATCCCCTTTTGATTTTTGGGAGAGATCACAACCATTGAATCAGGGAGTTATGGATCATTAGATTGAAGGTCAGGTGGACGAGGACCATCAGATAGAGGTGAAACTAGGGGGCTGGGTGGGATTAAGTCCCAATCGTCAGATCGATATGGTCGATCGTCAGACTTCGATCGAAGCCAAGAAAGAGATAGAAAACTCAAGAACTTCACCACTTCAGTGGCTATGGGAGGTAGGTAGAAGCATGATATGCCAAAGGTCGAAGTCATGAAATCCCATCGACTGTCCGATCTGATAGGAGGCTTGGGTGAAATCTCAGTTGTTGGTCAGGCTCATCCGGCTTTGACCACTTCGGGAGAATCGAACCATTTTAGAATTTTTATAAACCGGAGTCTCGAAGTGTCGAAGTCTCGAATTCCCATCGACCATTAGATCGAGGGAAGGACTTCAGGAGTAATGCTAACCGTGAGATCTAGCAATGGTGGAAGGATAAAGTAAGTAGAGGTGTTAACCAATAGTAAGCAATCATCATTGCTTAATGAACACTTTGGCAGGTATAAATCCATGGGAAATTGAATTACTCAAGAGTCATAGTATCCCAGAGTCTCATAGTGCCAAATCCATGAAATCTCACCAACCGTAAGATCAAAGGAAGAATTCGAGAACAATGCCAGTCATTAGATAAGAAGTACAAGGATAGAGAAGTTTCATCACTCTGGAACTTCTCCACTTTGGTGATTATTGGAGACTATGAAAAGTCCCAAAGTGTCGAAGCTATGAACTTCTGAAGTGCTGAAGCCGTGAAGTGCCAAAGCTACGAAGAGCCAAAGCTGCGAAGTTCGGAAGATGCAAAGTGTCAAAGCCACAAAGTGAAAATCTGCGGTAGTGAAATCATGCAGGTCGTCAGATCTGGAGTGAAGGCATGTGGACTGTTCATTTGGTTGATGAAGTGTCTTATGCCACGTGGCATGGGTGCCATGTTGGGACAAGTGTCACATGAATTCAATTCCATTTGGACCTCAAGCTATCCATTTAAGAGTGACACATGACACACATACTATAGGTCCATGTCACCATAGGTGACATTAACATGCCATTTCATCTCGGAGAGTATGGCCTCTGAGGGTGTCCAACGTCTCTACCAGTGAAAGTGTTGAATACTGAAGTCACGAATTCACATAGATTGTCGATTGAATATCCCTTCAGGACCTTTCTCAATCGTTAGATCAATAAATGGAAGGATGGTGTAAGCACTTCGATAATTATCATTCCGGGGAAGTGACGCCGATGCACGCTCCCTCCATAACCCACAGGTTAGAAGGTCCACGTCAACACAGGATCTTTCCTTTCCCAATGGCCTGAAGAACTCTAAACGACTCTTCTATTTCCCTATCGGGAAATCTGCACCCACAACAAACTCTCACGGGATCCCCTCTTTGCACTTAGGAGATCGGGTTTCGCAACTTCGCGAATCCAGTGGTCAAGCGTTGGTCTCTCGAATCCCCGAAACCTGACGCAGTCAACGCTGACCCTTCTCTTTCCTTTTCGGGATTTTTCCTTATCGCGATTTCGACGATCGCGATGTCGAGCAATTTGTCTCCCCGACTCCCGAATCTTGATTTGCCGAACTCCAATACACTCAGGAGCTTTGACTTTTCCACAGTCCCTTCGCTCCATTGACACTTCGGACTTCGCGATATCGCAAATCCTAATGCAATGAGTTCGGAACTTTACTCCGTGAAATTTTGAAATGATCAACGGGTTTGACTACTCGCCACTAGTGCGCCACCTATCCACTCACTGTCTCCTCCATGGCCCACACGAATCTTCTTAGTTGTCGGGATGTCGCATTTCGGAATATCGCGATTCCCGTGGCAATGTTTACGGGACTTCCACCCACGAAAACCCAATACGAGTGTTCTCGTGTAAATCCAACGACCCTTGTGACTTGGATCTACGGTCCTACTCCTCCTGAGCTTAGAACCTTTCGACGCTTTCTCCGTAACTCCCCTGCTTCTCTATGAGATCTAACGAATCACGGGACTTCGCGAATTCTCCTCCGATAATTTCGACCGTCCGTCTCTTCCTCTGAGAGCTCGTCCTCCTGTGGCCTCTCGTCACTATGCCTTCTCACAACTTCAAGGTACTTAGTCTTTCCACTTGCCTTCAACGACCTTTGAAGACTTCAAATACTTATGGATTTTCTCCAACTCTGAACCTTTCAGAAGATCCCTGCA
>SNQJ01S0017472.1:26684-49685 GCA_010110895.2 Picea sitchensis
GTCACATAACTCCTCACGGTTTGAGAGTTATGGCCTTATGAAGTTGGAGGACCCTCATATGTCATCTAGAAGCCCCAAAAGGTCAAAGTAGTCAAAGTGGTTTAAGATAATTTAAAAGGTAAATAATAAAGTGAAGTGATGAGTGTATTACAATTCAAAGTGAATACAAAATAAATTATTTCAATAATAAACTTAATGGAGAAATTAGAAGTTGGTTAACCCTAAAATAAGGAAAGTGGGCAGAGTGACCTAGAAGATGTTTTTAAGGAAGCTACTTGGAGAGTATAAATAAGAGGTAAGGCACTCTCATTTAAGACACACTTGAGCATATTGAATACCTATAGGTGTCTGAGGTAACCAAAGGATATCTAAGCCAAATTTCTAAGGAAAGTGAAGAAAAGAAGGGCGAAATTCAAGGAATGATAAATTCTTTTGATGATGTTTTCTAAGGTTACTTGTACAGGTTTGGTGCATGGTTGATGCACTTGTTCATGGTACAGGTTGAGGTACAAGTTGGTTCATGGTTGACGCACTTGTTTATGGTACAGGTTGATTACAGGATGGTTGGTACATGTTGGTGCATGGTTGGTGCACTTGTTTATGGTACAGGTTGAGGTACAGGTTGATGCATGGTTCATGTTATTGGTACAAGTTGTTTGGTATAGGTTGATTGGTACAGGTTTACAGCATTATATCTCACAGTGATAGTGTGACAATGGTTCCATCATTATACTTATATGTCAAGGTGGTTGGACAGGGTAAGGACATGTGGTTGTAGCCACCTTCTGGTTGTAGCTGGAGAACATAGGGGGTTGTAGCCTCCTTCTGGTTGTAGACAGAGAATTAGGGAGTTGGAGCTTCCCTCAGGTTGTAGCTTGAGAAACTAGGGGGTTGGAGCCTCCTTCCAGTTGTAGCTGGAAAACTAAGGAAGTTGGTGCTTCCAATGGATGTAATTCTTCAAGACATATAAGAAAAAACATTCCGTGGTTTTCTCCTGCTTTTGGTTTCCACGTAAAAACCTGGTGTACTGTGTATGTGTATGATTGTTCATTTGTTCATTGCTTATTTACTCTGCAGTTGTTAGATGATAATGCTACATTGATATAACACTTGGATTATATAGTTAAAACGGATTAAATTTCTCTATTACTGATTCACCCCCACTCTCAGTAATCCAACAAGTTCTTCATCCTTCAAACCTACAAACAATACTAAGAATGAGAAGATTAGAAAAGAACACACACACACACACACACACACACACACACACACACACACACATGATCTGGATTATGTGAAGAATGAAATAAATATAGCAATACAAGCATAATTACATAGAGTTACAGAGAACACAATAATACAATGAAACCCAAACTCTATTAATAAATGCAATAGAAAAACAATGCAATATGAAAATAAATACAAAATGGCTAGAATGGTGGTAGGTTATCTCTACAGAGAGATGTGTTGGCTACTCTCATTCGCCAAGAAACCCATTACAAGAGGCCGAAACAACCTTTTAGCATAAGGTATAAAACCCTAAGAGACAAAACCCCTAAATATCCAAAACCCTTACCCTAAGAGATGAGGTGGCAAAAGGAATGTAGGCTTCGAGCAGCCTAGTTTATATGTCAACTTCCTGGGTTGCAACTTTTTTATACAAATTGCATTTGAAGTGTTTCTTGGACCATTACAACAATTGTTCTTAGAAATGCTTGAAAAATGTGTCGAAAGTTTAGGACTTGCAAAATAGTTGTAGAATTTCAAAGATGTAGAACCATTTTGAGTCAGAGGAAGAGGTGGGTGGCCAATGGTATCCACCTCTCTCTCTCTCTCTCTCTCTCTCTCTCTCTCTCTCTATATATATATATATATATATGGAGGCTAAAATTTCAAGAGATTGAGGAGGAAGGCACGAGGAGATGGCTCTTCTGGTGGCCACTTGTATCCACCTCTCTATATATATATATATATATATAGGCTAAAAATTTCAAGAGATTGAGGAGGAAGGCACGAGGAGATGGCTCTTCTCTTGGCCATGGTAAGAATCCTCCTGCCTTTTGTTAGAGAGAAGAAAGAGATATATATATATATATATATATATATATATATATATATATATATATATATATATATATATATATATATATATATATAGCCTTCCTCCTCAGGTTCTTGACAATGTAGCCTCCATAAACCAAAAACCATAACTATGAACCCTAAGAGGAAGAAAGCGAGAGGAGAAGAAGAGGAAAGTGAGAATGAAATGATGACTTAAGGTCGATAATCCCTTTTCCTTCTCAAAATATAATTTGTAAATTAAAATAAATCGCCACAATCTATCTCATTTTTTTAAAGACATATCGGTAGAGCGATGTCTCGTTGATATAGTCAAATCATATTTCCATGGTTAAAATTGATTTGATCAAATTTGACCATGTCAAATCTATAAAAAAAACATTCATGCATTCATGTACTAATGTCATTAGGAAAACGTTGGTATATCGACATCTATCCGAGTCAACAGTAAAAAAAGAGTAAACTTCAAGATTTTATAGTGAAATTCAACATCAAAATTGATTATTACCATCAATGTTAGAGATCAATATCAGATTTGCACCCACATGTAGTAGCATTGTCTAGGTGTAGAATATCTAGTTGGAGATGAATGATCAGATGCAACAATTACTTGACTTGTATGGTGGGGCCCATCTAATATGAATGTAGAGACACTCGGGGTATCCCCTACCTATTTATCCCAATATAGGTAGTTGTAAGCAGGGAAGGAAGGTCATGCCATATAGGTGGAAACTTGGTCAGAGAGAGACGAGAATGAAGCCATAGTTTTCCCTCACCCCTTACCCAATAAAATGACAAAATATTGATGCTAGCACTATCCATTTTAGAGATGAACAAACCACTTGAACCACATAATGATAGATGGGACTTGCTTACTGTAGAGATTGAGTTTATTAACATTGGTTAGATGATTGAGATGAACCTCAAGCTAATACCTCGTGCTTTATTATTTCTTTGTGTTTATGGTCGAATCTAAAGCATTATGAATTTAGTTTTTGTTTCAGGAACTTATGCTTACTTTTTGGTAAGATGTGTAACTCATCCAACCCCAAGCCGAGCCACGTTACTTTATAAACACTCTGACATAGCTCTAAAACCACATTGTAACACACCCATAACCCTCTCTGAGGCATGCTACCATAAAATTTTCTTCTATGATACCAACAATAAAAATTCCCGCCACTAACTGAACACATGGGTAATTTAAGTGTTCTGATGCCAAAGATAAAATAGAAATACAATGCAACATGCCTATCAATCATGCATCTAACATCACTTGTAAAACCATGAACATAAACTAAAATAACAAGTCATATCAACATATAAAATAATGAACTCAGATTTCTTACACAGTGATTAAATCTATGAACCATAATATAAGCACATATTTTAACACTTATCTTTAAGCAACAAAGAGGAAACTGATTGTAGGGGACAAATGTTCCTCCCAATAGTAGATCTGTTGCTCCAGATCTTAGCAGTAGATCACCCCCAAGCCGGGGCTATGAATCCACAAAAGAGAGTATCCCTCACAGTCCCAACACTTCCCACGATGGCTAGTTCTTCCTACAACTATCCCAATCCACCTAACTCTCTTCCCCACAACCTGTACAACCCAGGGAAGGGGACCCCCCTTCACTGCTCAAATCCCTCAAGCCTTCCCTTTTCCCTCCCAAGGCTTCAATGCACTTGGTTAGATAAGAATATCTCTACTGGGGACTCCAAGAATGTCAGTTGTTAGGAAAACTATAACACACGACTTACCACCCTCATGAAAAGTTCTCTCATAGAGAGCTCACTTTGTAGGCTTTACAACCTTCTTTTTCAGTGCCAATGATCTGCTCTCCTATACTTCTCACACTATAATGTTACTAAATGTTGATTATTGTCTTATATAATTATAAACATTTAATACATAACCAACCTATTTTGCTAACACTTATAGTTAATAAATTTATAACTCATTTAATATATATATATATAAAACGATTTATAATCTATATATTTCATAACATTCATTAAAAAAAAATAGATAAATGGCAACGTTGAATCAATAAAAAATCATCTTAGAAGAACACCCTTTCTTGTACTATTGATGATAAGCATTCTCAACATAAAAACCATTTAAGAAGCCATGTCAACCATCATGAACCACCTTGCCACTTTTCCACCTCTCAAATCAACCACTAATATGTGCATCAAACAAGCCACATCACTCATCCTTTATGTAATGAAACATAAATGCAACCACCTCAACCAAGGAATAAATACTTTTAAAAACATATTCGATGTACCACCCCAACATTTACATTTGTTTAAAAGGTTTTCGCAAAGTGCTCATGGTGATATGTTTTTTACTTTGTATACAAATGGACATGCCTAAAACAACATGGAAAAACTTATAAATTGCCTAAATGTTTTTCACTCTTTGTATACGAATGGACATGCCCAACATGGCATTATTACATTAAAAAATTATGGGAATTTTTTAATTTTTATATTGATTGTTTATTCAATGAATATGGAGCAAAGTCAATTTTTATCCAATGAAATAAACTCAATCAAAGTCAACAAAGTGAACGATTGACTTTGTTTTACATCCATTACAATTACATTAAAAAACTATGATAATTTTTATATTCAATGAAGAGTGGGTTTATCAAATAAATATGATTAAACTAATATAGGGCAAAATTAACTATTGTCTTTCATCTATATCTATAAAAACTTGCAAAGTTAACTATTAACTTTCATCCATATCCATAAAAACTTGCAAAGTCAACTATTAACTTTAATCCATATCCATAAACAATCAAATTAAATTTTAATAAAAATTATAAATGATAAAATATAAAGAAACTTACAAAGTCAACCATTAACTTTGATCCATATCCATAGACAATTAAATAAATTTCTAATAAAAATTACAAATAATAAAATTGATTAAGATTTGAACATAACTTTTTATCCCATCACAACCTTTGATAGATTCAGATTTAAAATACTTGTATGTTAGTTGAAATGGAAGATTTGTTTTTGGTTGCATGGAAATGGATAAAGTATGAAGAATCTCATGAGTTTGATAATTTATAACCATGCATATCACTTTTCAATTTTTCTCATACCTATAGAGCCTTTAATCAGGAAGCCCGCGAGCTATCCAAACAAGCTTTGGATCACTTATTTTCAGATGGAGATTGGGCTTGCAGGTTCAGTTTTGTTCTTAAAATTTTTTGAGGCTTAAATTAACATACTTTTTGCAGCAAATTTCTGTTTAGCCTTCGGATGAGGAGGGCTGTTTTTGCACAGAGTGTAGGGTTGATAGTATGTCTTGAGACTTGGTAATGGGTAATTTTTTTTTAGGGTTGATAGTACAGTTGTATTATCCTTCCAGTTAGATTCAAATCTGAAAGTTGTATTATCCTTCCAGTTAGATTCAAATCTGAGAGTACTGTAAAAGCTGAATGCTATTACATTGTATTGTAAAAATACTACTTTTATATTTATTTATAAGTGGAAATTTTCTGTTGGTAAAAAATATATCATTCCTCTCCTGTCTCTCTAACTCTTCTGCAAGTTTTTAGCTCCTCCTTTTTAACTCCTTCCATGTAAGTCTAATGGCTAAATTTCACCTTTCTACGCTGCCACGTTGTTGCATGCCTAATTATTTAACACCGCTAATTCCGTCGTTCAGTTGCTTTTAAGTCGGATTCATGGCGCTATAAACAGTACTATTAACTGGTTTTACCGCCATTCCTGCATAGCAAAACCTTCACTGTAGGATCATTTAATAAACGGAACATTTTCCGTTGAGCGCTACATTATCTCGCTGTGTGAATGATCTTGCACACCACTTTTTTTTTAAACGCTAGCGTGTAAATTGCTTTGTTCAGGTGGTCTCATATGCCAAATCTGGTATGCTGCCTGCGACTTGTTATTGGGTATTACGGCAATCTACACCAGATTTTCTGAGATCCGGCGTGATTTTTCATCGTCTGGCCAGTGTTTAGGTGCATTTGCTCTCCCCGCAAATGTTTCTGCTTCTGTTTGATTAATGTTGCAACCTCTACATGGAGATTTTGCAAGGAAATCAAGGGTTTCTGCAAGGTATTCTTCCTTCTCTCAGATTTTCAAGCAAGTTATGCCTTTATTTTACTTAGATGTTCATCATATTTGTACGACGCTCTAGCTGCTTAAATTTATACGATTTATGGTCGTTTTTTCTTGGCCTTCGTTCCCTGTGACAAATTTGAAATGGTGATTGTGGATAATTCTGTCCAATTTACATGATCTCGCGCTTCGCATTCACTGTAATAATTGTAGTTTCTTTTTGCAATCATAGTTTTTTATGGCCGGCTGAAAAAATGAAACTAGGCTAGAGAAATACCAGTCCTATTAGGCCAGAGAAATACCAGTTCTATTAGGCCAGTCCCATTGATATCAGAGTTTGCATGTTTTAAATTCAAACAATGTTACAAGCATAGCTTTTTGTGGCCTATCAAAAAGAGGAAACTAGGTCACAGATAACGTCCAAATACTTGTCTATCAAAGTTTGCATGTTTTAAAACCAAACATTTGACCTCCAAAAACTTAAAACGACATCCAGAGTTCAGACAAACCAACAACAATACATCATAAGGAATTTAAATTGGGCTATGCTAAAACATTAGATTGTACATGAACTGAAGCATATGTGGCACTGGATGAAGTCGTATGTTTATTTTCAAGAAATTTTGGTCTATGGTCGTGGAGAGGATTGTATTTAAAAAAATGTGCTCTCTTCAATGTTATTCCCACTGACCTCTTCATTACCAGAATGTTATATATGAAGGCCAAGCTTCATGTATGAAAACTCTCCAAAATTTTCATTACAAGTTTATGTAATTACATATCTAGTCTCACCTTTGTTTGGAAGAGAAGGTGTCTCGACAATAGTTGGTGCCAATCTAGTGGAAAAATTTATAGTCATATTTATATAAAAGTCTATCCATGTGTTCCTAGAATGATTTATTTTTTAATCATCCAAACTATATGGCTCCTTTTCATTGTAGGGATTCAATACTACATTACTTGTCATTGTAGGGAGATGGTCAGATGAAACTTTAGCAACTATATTGGTCAGAGTGATTATAGATACCATTAACTATGCAAACAATGGTGGAGCTAATACATTATCGTTTCCATCCCATTCATGTCTTGATGAATCACTTTTTCAGTGAATGGCCTAGGCATTTGGAGTTGTCTCTACTACTGGATTCTTTATAGAACCCTAGCCCAAACATTGCTTTAAAATTTTTGATTTAGTATCCATAGAAACATCCCGCTCAAGGTGAGAGTGAACTATAATATTTCTCTCCAGTCGTTGCACCCCATTTTGGATTGAAATAATCTGTGATATCAACTTTTGGTTCTCTAAGGAAATTTATTCTAAATAATTTTGCATCTTGCCAACTATTTTCTAAAGACAAAAATTGCAAATCTCAGTCTTTTACCTTCATCCTCCATGGTATTCTTCTTCTATAGTTAGAGTGTGCATTGGTCTATCAATCTTTTGATTCTTCCTCTTCGATATTTTCATTGTTTATTCCTCTGACATCATGTCTAGGCTTGGAACAATGATGACATGGTATATATTTTGACTATTAAGTGTGTAATACATGAGGCCAAGGGGTTGTGTTCAAAGAAGTGACTATAGTGGCTATTGGTAAAGATTGTGGTAGTGGTGGGGAAGCAACCAATAGAGACAAGTGTGAGTATGTTTGCTTCATATTGTAGAAAGGGATGCATAGGTGTTGGATTGTATATTGAGTAATGCATGAGGCAAGACACCATGATGTAGAGATCATAATATTTAGGGAAAATTTTAGATTGGAAGATGATATTCAAGAAGTGATAACATCCAAAACATCTCATCTTTTCCAAGACAAGAAGTCGTGATGGTCATAGAGATTCAAAAAAAAAATGTTTAGTTAAGCCATGTGATTTTGAGATATGTCAAAGGGCCTTTGGTGAATTTTCTGGGTGTTCTATGGAGCCAAAGAGTGATCAAATCCCATTGGGATGTCGAAAAGTAGGTGTATAACTAGGAAAAATGTAGAGAAGTGTGAAAAAAAAGATAAAAATGTTACAAAGTTGACTAAAAGTAACTAAAAAATGATTCCAATAGTTGATCATTGTTAGTGTATACAAACCACTACTTTCATGTTTGAGAGAGTTGTGTGGGAGAGGTCTATAATAATAGATACCCATTCCAAAAAAGTCTTATGTTTTACAGATATGACATAGATTTGAGTTGTTTGGGAGATCCCCTGTGAAGTTGCTCCAGACAAATAGGTGGTAGAGGAGAGAGTGGTTAAGTGAACATTCTTTAAAAGTGATATGCTAGGGTGAAAAAAAAATTGCTCGAGGGAATGAATCCTTGTTAGAACAAGGTTGTGGAAGCCCTTAGTAGAGGGGATAGATCTCTCTTGATCTAAATTGACAACTACATTACCTTAAGGGATTTGGTCCCTATTGGAGCTTAGCTACAAAATATGGATACAAAGGGAATTGATCCATATTGCTTTCCTTGGTTATGTAAGCTAGGAATGAAAGATTTTCTACCAATTGAAAAAAACGATATAGAAAAATTAATAGAACATAATTTGTATTCCTAAATTCAAGTATTTATTTTACATAGAGCAACCAACTTCCTATAGGCTTTCTATATACAAAATAAGGTAACGGTTAACTTTGACTATGTCTCTTTCTTTTGTTTAATATTGTATTCTACTCTATTGTTATTATCCACTAACTATGTTATACTATTTATTATCCTCCACTTCTTGGTGTCTTGGTTTCTACAACAATTAGAATGGCATATAAGCTTGGATATCAAATGTGTCCAAATAAATTGAAACAATAGAGTGTCATTACTCATCCTACATATAGGTATATGGCTGCTTAGTTGGCCTAATGTCAAAATTGACCTACATCTATATCAAACAACTTAAAACAATATCAAACAACTGAACACTAGATCAAAAACACTAAGACTATGTTGATCTAGCATAAACTACACATAATTCTCAATCAGGCAAATTAAAAAATCTACCATGTGAATATAAAAGCTATGGTCTTCTACCTGGTCTTTTGATTTAGACTATAGATCTCAAGGACTTGATAGAATTACGTCCTTCAATGATCAAGTTACCTTTATTTGGATCCACTTTTACCTTGGTAAGAAAATCCTCTTTGGTGTTCTTCCCATGAAAGACATGTGCGAAAGTAATATATTGGAAGTTGCTAGACATTTCTCTTATCCCTCTAACTTTGGCTTGGTGATGGATATTTTGAACCTATAGAGAGCCTACCAAATATTTCTATTTCTGAAACTCCATGATCCTTAGCCAGATATTAGTGTGCTAGTTGTTATCAGCTCTGCTTGGTTAGTTCCCGTTCCTAAACCTAGCTTGAAGCTTATCTTCAAACTATCATTTAATTGGATATAATGTCCCACTCTACTTCTAACTTGGTTATCTCAGGCTACCCCATCAAAATATGCCTTGTGTTGTTCCCTCTTTTCTTTTGGGAGATATTAGTTCCTTAAATTCTTTTGGATGGTCTTGACTAGGTCCTTGCCAAGGCTTTCATTTCACTCATGAAACACCTTAATGGGGTAGTGTTTTTTCCCATGAAATATTAATGCACTATGAGCCAGCTATATGGACCATATTACTTGTAAGGGAAGTGCAATGATTTGTCCTTTGCCCCTTTTGACTAGTTTATTAATGCATGTTCTAGGTTTTCCCCTTTCAACTTCCATTTTAAGGTAGGTAGGTTTCCAATTGCACTACTTACCTCCTTCAAGAAATGGAAATTTAGAATAAAATGCTTTATTGATTCTCCATATTCCTCACATAGTTGGAAATTCCTTGGACCTTCCCAACTTATTTGTTGTATATTATCCCATGTGAAGATGACATTCTTAAGGCCCAACCAAGTGAAGATGATTGTATTTGGCGGTGCTTTGAACTTCTGAGTTTGTTTCCACCACCATGGGATCTTTTCTCCTAGCTAATGTCCAAACATCATTGCATACCAAGCTTGACCAAGCAAGTTCCAAAAATTGGATTGGTTCCCCAAGTGATTGATTCCTTCTCTTCCCTTAGCTTTATTTGTTAGGGACCTAACCTCCCTAACTCCTCACGTAGGTAGAATAATATATTTTCCATGTAATAAATGCCGATATTAATAAATAAGGCCTAGTTAATAATGTGAACATGTCTAATGTAAGAAGACTTAATATAAGCTTCCGCTTCTAGAAAGATCTTCCTCTAGATTGTTCTTTTGAAGACAGATTTAATATAAATAGGAGTAGAAGGCACGAGAAAGCTTTGTCTTGAGAATTATTGTAATAGAGCACTACTCTACTGGAGGTTTCCCCCTCGAAGAGACAAGTGAATGTTGATTTATATTAATAAAGGTATCATCTTTGGTGTTTTGGTTCTCTACATTTTTCTATTCCGCTGGTATTTGCTTCAGTATTATTATTTTCTGCTTATTATAATAGATCTGGTACCTAACAAGTGGTATCAGAGTAATTTCCTTTGTAGAAATTGTGGATTTTTTTTTAGGGTAGAGAAATGCACTACCAGCATCTTTAAAGCACAACAATATGTCATTCAACGAATAAAACTGTGGTGAGGAAGAATACAATCAGGAAATACAGACGATTTCACGGGGTTGTCTAGAAACCAACGTTTCACCTTGCTGGGAACCTCTGTAACACCTGTTGGTACCCTTCGAGTAGTATCGCATCAGACAAAATATGTACACGACCATCACTCCCACGTATTGTCAGCTATATTGGGAGTCCCCTAAGTCTCTTGAAAACAACCCTAGATTAGTCGATCAACCACCTGAATGTTATAGTGACACCGAGAGCAACACTCAAGAAGATACTCTCTAGTACCTGGGTAATCAGATAATACAACTAAGGGTATGGTTGAGCCTCCTTAGTTGGTTTCTTGAGATATTGGGTCGAGTACTACTATTCGACCTTGCACATACATCAAAGAGATATAACATAGGGAAAACCCTTATTTGTAGGAACCCTGCAAACCCTAACCCCTGGGGAAAGAAACATAACATATGAGAGCTATTGTCATGCAACCTTACCTCATGCATTCTGGTTGTGAAATTCCTATAGAATTTTTCTGGTTAACAATTTGGGCCATTCGCCACTACAATATTCTTCAGGTGGGAGTATTCTTCAGGCGACATTATATTAGGATTTCCGAGACCCTTATTTGGGACCTATCCCATTGGATTCCTCTATTCGCCCTAATCACAATGGTACATATCATTTTAAGCCTTTTTTTCCATGGATCCGACCCCCTTCCCAACAACCTTATTTGGGACCTATCCCATTGGATTCTCCTCTTCATCTTGATCATAGTGATACCTATAATTTTTAATCCAACTCCCTCCCCCCCCACCTTTTTCCATGGATCCATCCCCTTCCCAACATACTTATTTCCCATTTACTCCATTGACTTCCTCTGGTTTCACTGATCGTAGTGGTATATATCACTTATGTTCTTTTTTTGTCTATGTACCCAACCCTCATCCCCAAATGACTCGTACTCACCAAGATGAAACCATTCAAAAACTTAATTATGACATTTCTATCATTCATGGAAAAGTGGAATACATCTAGGAACAACTCAATAACCCAATTGATGAAATCAATTCCACTCTCAAACAATTCATGGAAAAATCCCAGGGTCCTTCCTCCTCTGACCCACCCCTCCATGCTGAAGGTGTTGACTCCAACCAACTTCTGCACTCTCATTCCAACTCCCTACATCGTGAACCTCATCTTCCAAGAGTTGAGGTGAACAAATTTGATGGCTCAAATCCAATAGTCTGGTTCACTCAGATGGAACACTATTTTTCCCTAGATGGCATTACTGGTGAGTTGACCAAGCTTCGTTACATTGTTCTCCATTTGGATATGTAACGATGGAAATGTCATTGAAATAAACACTAAGGGTATGCTTCTTGGACACATCTTGTTGCTAAGATGTATGGATGCTTTGACACGGACACCCACCATATAGGTTGTTTGACCAAGTTGAAACAATCCAGAACAGTGGAAGACTTTATCCCTGCCTTTGAAAACTTGGATTTTTGAATGAAGGGTATGCCATATTCCTTCTTCTAGGAATTATTTATCAGTGGCCTCAAGGATGAAATCCAATCCCAGGTCATCATGGCTTGCCCCCAGACTTTGTTAGAAGAAAATAAATGTCCTAAGGAGGCACAACATGTCATCCTTTCCTAGAGCATAAAACCCACTTTTATTCCCCTTCCTAAACCCCCCAATCCCACCCCTCAAGACACTCTTCTCAAGGTCAAAAATTTAACACGGGCAGAAATGGATAAATTCCAAATCAAGGGTCTTTTCTATAATTGTGATGAGAAATACTTTCCAGGGCATAATTGTAAATAACATAAACATTTTATGGCCATTTTGGAGGATGTTTATGATGAAGATGTTGTGGTTTCACCTGAGGAAGTGCTACCCCAAGAAGATGATCTTATGCCACCCTTTGATCCTTCTGAATTTGAACCTATGTGCTATGAAAAATATTACCCTACATACAGGCTAAGCTCACCTTTAGACCAAGACTCCTCTATTTGATCCAAAGATAAAAGAGAACAAGTGGTTACTACTTTCCCTATATATATAACTCTCTCAATCAATCAAGAGAGAAGAATAATTATGTGGCGTACCTTGTTGTGATGTTCATCCTCACTGCCCCAATCCTTAGGATTGATATCCAAGCTCCTCAATGAAAATGGAATCCTGCAAAGACTAGAAAAAGTACTCTTCCTCCTACTCTAGATGATTAGATAAGCATATCTATCTATGAAGACTAAAACAACAATAGATAAGCAAATGTAAAACACATGAACATGAAGGGAATAGGCCAAGTTATCATTAATTGGAAAGCCAAAGACATAACTTACAAAGAATACTTAACGATGTAGTCACTTCTCCAAGCTCTCGTCGTCTAGACCTTGCATGAATCTTGACATCAAAATGTTGATTCTTCTCCAAAATCAAAGGTTTAATACCTAAATTGTTCTCCCTTTCACCATGGAAATCCCTCATTATATAGGATTTGGAGGCTTAACCACCATGGAGAACATCACTCACTAGATCCACTAAATTGGGATTCCAAGATTTTTAGGGAGAAAATATCTCAACCATTTTTGGGAGAAAATATTTCTCAAGGATTTTAAGGAGGAAATATCTCTCAAGATCCACCAAATTAGGATTTTGGTTTGAGAAAATATCTCAACCATCCATGAGATTCTCAAATTATCCTTGAGATTGGGAAACTAAATGTGAGGTGGATTCTCACACTAAATTAATTTCCTTTTTATGAAAAATAATGAATAATTCATGTGCACATAGTATTTTGACCTTCATATGATATATTTCAACTCCACATTGACTAAGGATTGTGACCAATTTTCTTTCAGGGTGTCAAGGTGTTGCGACACTTAACAAAGTGAATGCGACACTAGGTAAGGTGCTTGCGACACTTGCAGAAATACATGCAACACTTATCAAGGTTCATATGTCACTTTGTGACACTTGTGACACTTAGGGTGTGAAACTCAAGTGTGACATTTTGGTGTGTAACATATTCCCCCTAAAGTGTGAGGTCAGAAGAGAAACTGATGGACGAAACACTTTACAAATTATTCAATGCAAGGGTGCTGGAGTAGGAGAACCTGGTAGAAGATGCAAATAATCATCAGTCAGTATACAAATACGTTCCATTTCTGAGGCAGACATACCTATGCTCGAAATACTCGATGACTCAAAGAATGATCGTCGACCAATACACTACAGATCCATGTAAATATTGACTAAGGATATGGCCACCAGAGATAGAATGTGGATCCATACCTCCATGACATGAACTAATTGCAACCACAAAAAATACACAATGGAGCTACGAGATGAAAAAGCATAGCCACAAATCAATACAATGTGGATCTATGTGACAATATATATATATATATATATATATATATATATATCAGTAAGATTTCCAGCATGGTGATTGTACTTAAATATTTTACATGCTTAAATGATCTCCATCACATTATGGGTAAAACACATAAAAGAGTGAGCTCCTAATGCAGGGTCTTCATCCCGATCCCGATGCAGTACAAATATAGCCATGTTTGAATTTTGACAAATTCGATGTTACACTTTTGTCTGTGTCGAATTTGAGGAAAAACAACGAAATATTAAAGAGAAATCCCCAAATTTGTGGCCAAAAAAATTGAGTTTAAATGATTTTGAACATTTTTGGAGGTTTAATGGAGCCAATATGTAGAGTTTCAAAGTTAAATTTGACCTTGACGGTTGAAATTCGAGTTTTATTGGTCACCCGTAGAAGTTGGAAACAATTAATGCATCAACGATCGAGAGCATGTTTGATCTCACGATCGACGGTTGAGATTTGTCATGATAAATTTAAAAATTCATAAGGTTTCAGTCATTTGAAAGGTTGATTTAATCAACGACTGAGGTTCATTTAAATAGTTGGGAAAATGAATAAGATTGACGATTTGTATTCATTTCAGTCATTGAGAGGTTGGAGAAGAATCGATGGCCAAGATCATCTTAAGTGAGAAATCAATGACCTAGATTCACTTGGGTTTTTTTCAAAATTTTCTAAGTGTTGGAAATTTCCAAGAGAAATGATCGACAACCGATGGTCGGGTTGACTGAAGTGGTGAAGATTTCATTAGGCCAAAATAGATCGCTGATGGCTGATGGTCGGGTCTTGGTCATATTTGACGAAGTGTTTTTAGTCATCGAGAGAAATCGTCAATGACCGATGGTCAAGTCGGCCAAATTCAGTGAAGTGTTGGAGTCAAGCAACAAAAATCATCGATGGTCAATGGGAGGATGGTCAGGCATAGACCGAATTTGGTGAAGTGTTCTAGTCGCCAATGGAAATTGTTGATGGACGATGGGATGATGGTTGGGCATCGACCGATTCATGGAAGTGTTCAGGTCATCCAAGAGAAATGGTCGAGGGATGATGAAGGACAGAGGGTGATGATGTGTCATGCCACATCATCTAAGTTAACACCTCAATATGATGTGTCATGGAAAGTCATTTTCCACATGAAATGCCACATCATCCTAGAAGTGGATGATGGTCGATGGTTGGGTTGGGAGAATTGGGAAAGTGTTTTCAATAGTCTTCGAGGACCACTGACGACCAATGGGCCGATGGTCCGACGTTGACTAAATTAGTGAGGAATTCCATTCACCAGTGGAAATTGTTGACGAATGATGACCAATGGTCAGATCGACTAATTTAGAATTGTGTGTGAGGCAATTGTCAAGGAAATGGGTTGATGGTCGATGGTTGGATCAACAGGTTGGGAAATGTGTTGTGCACACCAAAGGAGAACATCGGTCATTGATGGACGATAGAGTCAGATCAACGACTCATATTTCACTTGATTTTAAGATCAATGGATCAGATTAAAGGGTTGTTAACACGATAACACAATCAATTTTATGAAAAATTTTGTGGTTTTTGAAGGTCATCAACTTTCAGGGCATTCCAGAAATTAATAAAGAGATTTTTGTAGTAGTAAATGAGTGGAGAATTGCAACATGTGGATGTTGTAGATTTTTGCTTAGAACTCATATTGAGGCATGAGTACAGTTGTTGGAGAGATGTTTCAGAGAGGAATACATCTAAGGAATCATGTTTTTGATTTGGTTCATTGTGTCCTTCATAAATTGGGATAATTAATGACATGTAGCATTAATTGACAAAAAATCTATACTATGCATAATTCTAACAAAAATGGTTGCTTTCACATGGTACAAAATTAAAGGTATAATAAGATAAATTCAAGCCTAGGATTGAATATCATAGTAATGGAAACATGTAAAATCTTGTATAATTTGGTTAAGGCAATAAAAATCTACATGAAAAGTAATGGAAAGTGGAATTGGATTCCAAGAACCATGTAATTACTCAATGTGAAGATTTTTGCAAATAGTGTCAAAGTTTGGAGAAACATTCCTAGATGATAGAGGTGAGTTCCAAAGGTGATTGTTGTGTAAGTAAGAGTGTGGATGCTCAGGATATACCTATGCATAATCCTAGAGGCACACTTGAAGTGCAATATTCTGACAAATAAAGAGGGGTTGAGCTTACTAACATGGAATTGTTAATAAGCAGAAGAGAACGCAACAAAGAGTGTTGCGTGAAAGAGATTTTTAGAAAGAGGATAAGATTCCACAATCATTGTGTGGGTCTGTTCTAGATTGATTCCAACACCCATCTAATAGGGTAGAAAGTCAATCTTGTACAGTTGGCTGAAGCATCAAAGAGATACAAAGGGAAGTGCAGGAGTGCAGGGAAGGTGATGCAAGGTTGACAAAGGTCTAAGGAATAACATGGGAATACTAGTATTCAACTGCCATAGAGCCCAAATGTATTACAAGGTAAATTTAATAGAGTTTATCACATAAATAATGAATCCAATAAGTGAGAAATGCCATTCATGCATAGGGAGTTAAGAAGAACTCTATAGTCTTGAAGGTAGAAATATAATGAAGGATAAAAATCTTGCTGCAAGAGAAGCAAAATGAATATTATGATATGATTTGTGACTCATGGCTAGATAAACCGTCTCTATGTGAAAGCATGGGAATGCATGAATAGGGAATTGGTATATATGTTCTAACAACTTTTTCCTAAAAGTAACCAAGGAAATAAAGTTGTCTCTATTATCAGAGTGCACAACAAAAGCATGGTACAAGTTGTTTAAGTGATTTTTCCATGTGACCTTGGTTCATGTCACAAAATAACATGACCATATTCAAAAGACAAACCCTAACCTCACACATACAAACTGGTAATCAAATAACTACTTTTGGAAGAGAGAAGAGAAAAGGTCACACCTTTTATCCTGTCGTTTGGTGTTGTTCTTCACTCTCGACCTTTGATTCACTCTTGATCTCTGTTGATATCATCCTGCAAAAGGAGGTAAGTCCATGCTGCCACCTGGTAGTTATGAAAACAAGTCATACATGTAATAAATACATTCATATAGGTAAAGCCAGTAAGTATATACAAACAAATTGAACAATATTACACAAATATGGAGGGAAAGAGAACTCTTTTATTGAAAAAATATGAGTAGGTAGTTACAACCTGACTCTAACAACTGACACCACCTTGAAGCCAACTTCCCAGATTCCTTCACTGGTCCTTCAATCATCAAATCTATAGGGACTCTTCCTCATATGACCCAAAAGGGATAAGAACACACCCTACGATCATATATAGGGGAGGAAGGAATGCTGGAAAATGAGTTTCTAGAATAGGGATGCTACTTAGAGGATCATGGAATGAGGGAGTCTTGCAAAATGATTAGCATAATATTGCACCAAGGATGTACTCCCCATCCATGGACTCAAAGGTGACTTTATACCATCCTCAAGGGGTTATGGTGGTTGAATTCTATTTTTTACGGGCCAAGGGGAGTTTGGGAACGAGCCCAACCGAAAAACCCACCAGAAAATGTGAAATATTTTGTTTTTTCATATTTTTTGAGGGCATCCGCGAGTTGCAAAATAGAAAGGTGTGAAAATCCACGGTTTTCACATGGGTGACTTACTGATGGAAACAAAAATGTTGTTGTTTAGGTGATTTTGATGAAGGAGGATGTGATTTAAGTTTTCAAGCTAGGGAAAAGGGATAGGCCATCTCACAAATGCAATTGATGTGGAAATTTGTTGTATAACATGAGTGCAAATGGAGGGTGTAACATTTACATTTGGAGCCGAGTAGTCTTGAATGGCCAAGTAGTGATTCACAATGAATCACTTAATGAAGTGAAGAAAGATATTTAAAATTGGGCAAAGCCATGGATGACAAGGAGTATTAGAAATAGAACATAATAGAAAACATTTTAGAATGTTGAAATGCCAATCAATGATAAGAATATTTCAAGACCGGTTTGGTCGAGGAAATGGGGAGTGGCTAATTAGATTCTAGTGCTAATGTTCAGATGGAATAATTCATGTTACATCACTATGAATTTTGAGAGTTTAGACAAAAAAAATGTTGGGACATGTTTTCTCTACATAAAGAAAGTAGTTGTGAGATGACAACACTAGTGGATCTAGTAGCTAGAAAAGCATAATTTCCAAGTGGTGCTTGGATGCAAGGCTTAGAATATGGGAAAATGATGCTCAATTGAGTAGAATGGAAATTCACAGGGTAGAGAGGTTCTATAGGAATTCATGGAAAACCATCTACAACAACAAAGCTAAATAATTAATTATATATGAAATAGATGTGCATTGGATGTTAGAAAAACAGGATCACAGAGCAATAAAATAAAAAAAAATGTAGAAATAAAACATAGAAGATACACAAAACAATAGAGACACATATATACCTGGTTCAACCAGTGTGGGATACGTCCACCAGATAAATTTCAAGGTCCTTCCTTTTTATTATTCAATAAAATGAAGGGATACAACCTACAACACACCCGCTATAATTTTCTCTTCTATCTCTCACAGTCTCCTCTCTCAGAATACAATAATCACACACATAAACAACCACAATACAATTCCCTCATAAAAGAGGGTTTCCTTCTAGGGAAAAAATCCCTAAAATAACTTCTACCGTCATATCTGTGACCTTATAATGAACGGTCCAGATTGACTATGAAATTACAATACTTTACAAGGAAAGTTTTCCCAATATTTCGCTTCGGAGGCACTACCCCCAAATCCCCCACCAGGGGGGGGATACAAAAATTGTCATTGCCCCCCCTAGACCCCCCTAGTGACATTTGTGGGGGGTGAAGCACCCTCCCCCCCCCACACACACACCCTATTAGGGAATGGGGTCCAAGCACGACTGAAACACACCTTTGAATCAGGAAGATAATAAGGCTCCACAACCAACATTGGAGTGCATGGTAGAATTGATGCATGATGCATAAATACAAATAGAATGCATGTACATGAAATAGGCATGATAAAATTAATTATTAATGCATAGTGATGTACATTTGTGCATGTAGACATGCTTGAACATGCTTGTAAATTGAGAATGGTCTATTGCTATGTGTGAATAATGATGTCATGATATTGATTATGAATAATGATGGATTATGTATAAAGGAAAAATAGTTATAGAATGGATGAGAACAATGTTGATGATGTTGCTGATATATGTAAAAATCAATCCATATGAAGATGAAGGATGGTGGTAAGATGTTGATCAAAGGTTGGTGAAGGGAGCCGGGGAGCTTCTACAAAATATCATCTGATCAAGTAGTATCAAGCAATGTGATAAAAACCATGCAGGTATGCATTTAGGTTGTTTATGATGCATAAATGATGAAGGGACTTGAGGTAAGAATTCCCTCAGTTAAGTTCCCAGTATTTGAGTTGATGTAAAGGTAGGAGGCATTGAGAATGCAAATATTATTTGTTTCTTAAATGAATTTATGGGAAATGTAATTGCATATTGTGTTATGTTGGTTATGAGGTCATAACCAAGTTAATTCAAGAGACATTACTCTTGTTGTATCAATGAATGCCATTAGACATGGTTATGTGTGAGGCCATGATGAGATTGGATAGAGAAAATATATAGTACTATTCAAGCACATAATGTGTTCCCCCTATATAACTTATGTTTGGACTGCAACCTTTTTGCTTACACTGAATAACACTAAGGGATAATGTTCCTAGTGTTGTGTATGGGTTGAGGAGGAAGGTACCCAAATGATTGTATGGGTTGTGGGAAAGAGTTTGGATGATGTATTGAGGCATGGAACATACCTTACAACTTACATGGTGGAAAACATGACATGAACATATGGTATTCCAGATTCAATGCAATGATGCATTGTGTAGATGTGGCCATGATCATTGACACATTGGTTTTATTTACGGGTAAAGATGATTGCATTATGAAAAGCTTGGTGTGATGATAATGCATGTATACAGAATAATAGTTTCATTCTATATAATATGATTAATGGTTGAACTTCATTTATAATGTGAATAATGGCTGGAAATGATTGAGTTGTTGGTAAATTACAATTCTGGGATCATTTCATGAACTGTTGAAAATGTGCATGAGTATTAACAATTTGTTTGTTTGCATGGAAAATGAGAAAATTGTAGGAAGAATGGTATTGGATATGGAAATGATCTAAGCCCATAAGGAAGAATTGTATCTACAACTACAAGAGACAAACATAATGAGGAAAAATATCATGCATGGGAAATTTTATTTTCCTGTAAAAATTTGAGAATTTAATAATTGGAAATTGTTATGATATGCTAACAATTTTTTTGGTTGCATGGAAATTGAGAAAATTCTAGGAAGAATGGTATTGTATATGGCAAGGATGTAAGCCCATAAGGAAGACTCATGTCTATTGTTGCATGATCCAAACAACTATGAGAAGAAAACTCATGTTTGGGAAATTATGTTTTCCTATGTAAAACATATTTGAAATTTTATAATGAAAATTGTATGATGATGTCTCATATTGATTGTATGCATATGATGCAGATGGGACGATTACCACAAGTTATAGATTGATAGTGGAATTCTAGAAACAAGATGGCATTCATCTGTGAAAGAACACCTTGGAAAATGATCGATCACCTAAGGAACTGTGTAACAGTGAAAGGGATGCCTGAGCCTAGAGGGTGAGTACAACAAGAAGAGCTAGGTTGTCAGGATTGAAGAGTGAATTCCTGCGTGAGTTTCACTGTCGAAGAACTAGTTTGTAAGGATTGAAGAATGAAATCCTATGTGAGTTTCATTGTCGAAGGACCGAGTTTTCAGGCATGAAGGGTGAAATCCTATGTGAGTTGCACTATAACAACAAGGAATGTTGATGGTTATTTCCTGGTAGTTCTTCCTATTAGTGAGTCCCTTGAGATTCCAATAGTGAGATTCCTAGTGACCTATTCTAGAGATTCCTTGATAAATGAATGGTGCATCCCAATGGACCAAGAAAAGTGAAGGGGTCACATTCCTTGGGTCAACCTTGATAAAAAAATGGTACATTTCGTGGGTTAGCTCTGATAAAAAAATGGTACAATCCATGGGTCAGGTAGGTCAAGAGGAAGAGAGATGGTGGAAATCGAGATAGCTATAGAAGAATGCCAGTGACTTATGTATATGTATTGGGCCAGGGTGTCTTTGTAGTTATGTTTTGGGGATAGAGAACCTATGTATTTATGGTATTGGGGCCAAAGTTCCTATGTAATTTTATTTAGGATGGAATGCCTATGTGATTTTGGGCTAGAGAGCCTATATGTTGATTAATGGATGGGGAGTTGGAATTGTAAAATGAAATTACACATGTAGGGTGTTATGCAATGAGGAACGTGAAAAAATAAGGGGGAGGGGAATGTAACATCCCTAGTTTTAATCCCTGTGAATTATAATGTAATTGTATAAATGTGAATTAAGCTGGTGAGCCAATGTGTTGGGGTGAAGAGCCTGCATTTATTTAATGTTGTTGGGGGATGAATACAATATTATGTGCATTGAATAATTAATAAAAGTAATAATCATTGGCTGCAATATGAAAGGAATGAAGAATGATGGGGGGGTTATGATTCCACCAGAGAGATGGGTCCAAGAGGGAATTATTCATGGGTATTAATCCAACCCACATTCATGAAGTATTATCACTATGTAAACCTTCTATTTGTTGATTGAGTGTATGAAAATCCAATCATTTAACTCATGTAAAAGGGTGGGTGTGAGCAGTTACATCCCATAGTTATTGGAGAGTGTGGGTTGAGGTACAATCATCTTTGGGAAGAGTGAGAGTGAAGTAAGCAAGGCGGAAGAAGCTAATTCGTATGCAGAATAACAACAATATTTACAGGTATATTTTGGGAAACAAAAGGAGAGATGAGTGTTGGGAAGAGAACCAACCATGTTGTTCTTGAAGGAAACCATTGTTTGGATGTGGTTATGATGGAAAATAGACATATGTGCCTACAAAATAGGTTGTAAGCCTGTAGTGCATTTTTCTTGTTGAGGAAATGACTCAGGATCCTTGTGAACATTGTTGTGAGAAATCCTAAAGCAACTGAGATTTCATAGAGTCCCCAGCTGAGTGTCTCCTAACCAACCTATCTCACCGAGGACCATAATGAATGAATGGTACAACCTGAGGGACTATGAGCAGTGAAGGGATTACATTCTTTGGGTAGTGTAGGTTTTGGGGCTATTGTATGTTGAGAGTAGATAGCCAGTGGGCCAAATCTCTTTGTGGACTCATGGCCTTATCTCAGGGGTGGCCTGTTGATGAGAGAAAATGATCAGTAGCACCTATGGCTGGGAGGTTTATCCTTCATATGCATTCAGTTGGATAAATATTAACAAATAAGTGTTTCTGTTTTGCTATTTATGATTATTCTGCTATGAAATTGGTTTATATGAATGTTGTGCATTTGTTGTTTATTTGAATAGTTGCATTCATGTTTTAATATATGTTGTTAAGTGCCTTAGAACTGTGGTATCGGTGAAATGGTTAAATCTGTGTGTGATTTGTAGCTTTTAAGCTACAAGAAAGTATTTAGTTGAAATATTTTAATTTTAATGTGTATTCCACATGTAATGATGCCCAAATTGAGGTTGGGTATGTTACAAGGGAGTGTTTATGCATTGACTTTCCCTTCCTTGACATCGTGTTTTTATAAACCCCTATTTTCATTTTTCTTTATTCATTCAACTCTTTTTGGATTTGGATTTTGACTTTCATTTAGTCCTTTTTTGGATATGCATTCATTGCATAGGACTTGGGGTGATG
>SNQJ01S0017472.1:56466-70640 GCA_010110895.2 Picea sitchensis
AACCATGTTAAGGGTTGGTGTGGCTCAGGCCGGGTGCGATCCCCGGGTGATTTTGACGGCTTAGATGCCCCTGAGTCGCGGTTTCTCAAGCCACAGGTTAATCGCAGGTCCTGCACAAATTAACAAACAAAAAAAAAATTAACTTCCATGCAAGTGTCCTCAAAGAATAAGTCAATAACGTGTGCTCGCAAGAGCGGGATGTTACACACTTTCTCTTAGATTGTCCAGCCTATACCCATATTAGATCTCATTTTCAAAATATTTGTCACACTACCAACCTTCCTAATCTCTTAACTCAACAAAAGTATGGTGATCTTGGAAAGCTTCTCTTAATGCTTTTCGAGCACATAAACAAAATTTTAAAGAATCACAAGTAATCACTTACCGTCTTAAGGTCCGAAAGACCAATTCGGTCTTAGTGGACGTTAATCATCATCATCATCATCTATTTAAGCCTTTAGGAAAAAATAAAAGGGGTATAAGCTAACGCATTATATCTAAAACTATTAAGCCATTTATAAACTTAAGAGTATAGAGTGGAATATGTAAACCATTTTATATGAATAAATAAGAAATAAAGTATTTACTAAAAAAAATTTAGAAGTCGTGAACATATTTTTAAATCTAATAAACAGACAATTCTAAAATGAAGGAAGGAAGATTTTCTTGTGAATGTTGTTACATTTCATGTTATGGGTTATTTACATTAAAGGAGAGTATTCAAGGAAGAGATGTTAGCATCATTATCAACATGAACCATGATGGAAATTACATTAATATCAATTTGGAAAATCAATTATTAGTTTTAGAGAAAAATATAAGTGAAAAGGAAGATATTTTTCACAAAAGACATTATGAAATTAAGGACTTGCAAGTGACAATTGATGATTATAAATATATATTTCTCAATTCAATTATACAACTATGTATAAAGAATAAATTGACATCATTCTTAGGGTACCTTGGTTTAAAAAAATAGGTACCCTCATCTCAAACATGGAGAAGAAGTTTGTGACGTTTCCCTATAAAAATAAGAGGATGACATTTCAAGACATCACTATGAACTCATATTCAATAGTACCTTCATAAAAAGACTTGAAAGACATATCAAAGGTGATACTTCAAGAAAATTGATGGTCAATATCAAAGATACAAAAAAGAACATGATAGAGTTATTGCAGATAAAAACGAAGAATTTTCTCGCTTAAAATGTCACAATAAAAACCTACTTACTTAGATTAAGAATTCAAAGGACATAAAACAATGTGTTCAGAAGTTGGAGCAGGAGAATTAAAATATAAAAAAAAGAGGAATAAGTTCACTCTTAACGATCCTTAATCAAATATTGTTAGAAATAATCAAAGGACTAAAAGAGAAGGAAAATAATCGAGACACGAAAAAGTTGAAAAATAAAAAAATGAAGATATTTCATGCTTAAAGAATCATAATCAAAACCTACTTATGCAAATCAAGAAGCTAAAAAATGATAAGAAGTCACTGGACAATAATTTAGAATAATTTATCGAGAAGGAATCAAAATCTTTAGGTGATAAAATCCAAGTTGCGGAGAAAGGAACAGATGCAGATCCAATGGATATCACAATTCAAAAATATTCCAATCCAGTTGGAGGAAAGACATATAAGGATGTTGGAGTAAAAATGATGGAAGTTACAGGTGTACTTACTAATAGAAATGTAACTACATGTATAATAAAGGGAATTCGTGCTCCCAAGAAACTTTATCGGCATCCCAATCAAAAGAGTAGACACTTTAACCAGTCAAAGTATCAACATCACTAAAACAAAAAACAATTGTCCTATCGTACGATGAATGTTAATGTTAGAACAATTGAGAATAAACTAATCGGTGAATCATATAAGCACAACGTTCCACAAATGATTAATTTAGGAAGGTCAGATCCTTTTACAATACGTCAATTCTTCTCAATAGTTAGAAGTGTGTATCATCTTGTATCGTCCACCATAACAACATCAAGAACTGAGAACTATGTGAGTACAACACAAGCCAAAATCCCTTCCATAATTATTCTTTGAGGACAAAGCATTTCAAAAGGGGAGGCAATGTAATAAAAAATATATAGATGATATATAAATATAAATAAACATTAACACTAATTAATAATCAATAACTAAATATGTAAGGAAGGGATATGTAATGAAGGGACACCTCCCTGATATAAGGTCATGTCTATTATGAAAGAGCACCCATGCGTTGGTATATATACGACCCTCATTCTCATTGTAAATATATCATATTATTCATTCTGATATACATTTATTTAATATATTACTTGTCCATATGAATTTCATCATTCAATTCCAAATATTTTGGATAGGTGTAGTATGAACCGAACCGGTTCACTACACATTGGTTGTCCTTGTATTTTCTTAAAGTAATTCCATATTTTGTTTTGATGTTCCTCATATCCAATTGGATAAAATTAGGCTTTGATCATTTCCTTGAACAGATCCCAATAAATTATCAGTGGCTCGAACTCTAACAAACTTCTCGCTACATCACTCTCCCACCTTGCCAAAGCATGTCCTTCAATATTCAACCTAGCAAAAGAAATATTGTGTTTTCCAATTACTTCATACATGCTAAAGTATACTTCTATTTTTTTTAGACAATGGTTCAGCTTTATGGCATCCACTTCCCCAGAATATGGACTAATTTCCACCTTGGTATCCACATGAAAGGTATATGTGTCTTTCTATAGCTACATTCTCCCATATCTAGCTTAGTCTTACGCTCTATCTCTGGATTTTTTATTTTTATTTTCCAGTTACTTCATGCACACTAAAGTACACTTCCATATGTTGTAGCCATTTGTTCAACTTGATGAAATCCACTTCCCCAACATATAGAATAATTTCCACCCTGGCCTCCACACAGAAAGGTACTTTTGTCTAACTATAGCTACATTCTGCCATATCTGGCTCAGTCTTATGCTCTGTCTTTGGCTTATTTTCTTCCTTCTTGGGGCCTTCATGAAAAAATTTGACGATCGATAGTGAAGGAATAACGTCTGAAAGACAAAATTGATATTCAACAAAAAATAAAATATCAAAGGGGAAAATATGGTAACCAACAAAAAACAAAAACATTCGGAAGGTGAATTGGGTAACAAATAACAAATAAAAACATTTGTGGGGAGAATTTGGTAACTGTGACAGAAGAAAAGCATGTATATGGCTCATGGGAAAATATTAAATTCCCAAGCATTTCTATAATCTTTAGTATGGTCTATATATGTCCGATGGGAAAAAGAAAAATGTCTAACAATATTGAAAATGTAATTTACAATTCCTTGACAAAGTGTAGACACTAAATAGCAACAAATTTGACTTTGAAAGTGAGAGAAAATTCCCCAACAACTCTTAAAACTAAAACAACAACTCCCAAGTAAATAAAAACAACTATGGAAGGAGAGTCATCGATTTCCAACTTCCAAATGAATGTACAAGTGTGGTTAAAGAGAGACTGGATTGGATTACTAGCCCACGAGAACTGTATCCATGAAAAAACAAACTCAAATCATAGATGGCATAGAGTTCTCTTTACTAAAATGATTCATAAATAACCATTAAATTATGTTGCACACCATTTACCATTTAAATGTGACAAACAAACATGTTTGACAACTATAAGAATATCCAATTTAAGTAGGATAATATAGAGAGATCCATAAGGATAAATATAATTGATAAATATGAATGTGATATGAGAACAGATTATTACAACTGAGAATGAGGGTCATATATATACCCACGTATGGGTGCCCTTTCATTAAGAGACATGTCCTTTCATTGGAAGATGTCTCTTCATTACATATTAATCATTAGTGAGAAATTATTGTTATTATCTTCTTTATATATATATATTGTGTGTATGTGTGTGTGTATTACATTTCCTTCCCCTTTAGAAATGCTTTGTCCTCAAAGCATAATTGTGGAAGGGATTTAAGTCTTTCTCTGGCTTGTGTTTTATTCACGTGGTTCTCGATTCTTAATGTTGATATGGTGGATGATATGAGACGATATGAACTTCTAAGCGTTGAGCATAATTTTCAAACTATAAAAGTATCTAACCATCCTAATTCGATCCTTTATGGAATGTTGTTGCTTATGTGATACCAAATATGAATGGTTATTATTAGACTCAAATGATGTTGATATCAATATTCTTCATAATTGTTTTCCTTGTGAGCGTTGTTGATGCACTGGCCAGTTAAGGTGTCCTCTCTTGTGATTAGGATGTTGATAAGGTGTCCTCTCTTGTGATTAGGATGTTTATATGATTCCCTTGTAGCATGAATTTCCTTTATCATGTGTAGTGTTCTCTTGATTTAATTTTTGTATTTTATGTTCTTCATCAACTCATGTTGCTTTGTTGATCATTGGATATACACTCGAAATTTCCATTGTTTGTACTCCTACATCTGCAAATGTCTTTACTTCAACTGACTTTGCATCTTCTTGTGTTGTGATGTGGATTGGATCTGTATTTGTTTCTTTTTCCATAACTTGTATTTTTACATCTGAATATTTGAATGCTTCCTTCTCAATAAGTTGTTCTAACTTATTTTCCAACAATTTCTTATCATTTTTAAGATTCTTGATTTACATAAGTAGGTTTTGATTATGATTTTTTAAGTATGCAAGTTATTCATTTGTTGACTTTTTCATGTCTTTCTTCTCTTCTTCCTCCTCTTTCAACTTTATGATTTTCTCAAGTAACCCTTGGTTAAGGTTCTTCAAATGATAATTTTTTTTGAAGTTTTTAAGATATTCTCTTCTCTAAATTGTCCTTTTTTGTTCTAATTTTGTATTGCATTGCTTCTTTCCTTTACTGATTTATGCAAGTATTTTTTCATTGTGATATTTTAGGTGAGAAATTTCTTCATTTTTATCTGTGATAACTTTGTCAAATTATTTTTGTATCTTTGATGTTGACCCTTGATTTTCCTAAAGGAACACCTTTGAGATGTCTTGAAGGTATTTTGATAATGGTACTATCAAATCTAACTTCATTGCAATGTCCTGAAATGTCACCATAATATTTTTATAGAAAAAACATCAAAAACGTTTTCTCCATGTTTAAGATGAAATTCCCTAGTGCTTCCACCTAGGGTGAACCCAAAATTATGTCACTATCATAAACAATAAGGATCTAATAGTGAATTGTGATATAAGGGTATAATATCCAATGTTTAGTTGTATATTTCTTATGTCACATTCTTTTTCATTCCAAAAGTCTATCCTTTCAGTTATATCTGACTCATGAATCACTAATTGGTTAACACATTCATAACTAACATAATTACTATCCTCAATAGAGGCAATAGAAATAGTAATATCTTTCCTTGCAAGTGTCCCTTTGAGTCCAAGTGGCACTGCAACACTTATTTTTTTGAAGTTTTAGGAAATATTTGTTTTTCCTCATTATTGGGCTCCATTTGTTTTCGTCGAATTTTTTTGATAACTAATACCTTGATTATGAAGCTTATATACCCCTTTGATAACACAATGTGTGAAGGTCCCAATTTTTCAATAATAAATGGTGCACTTCTTGAATGTTAATTAGAGTTCTAAGTGTAAGGGATTAAAAATTCTTCTTCTTCTCTTGACTTAGGAATAGAAAATGAATAAACTTCGAATACACCCTTTATAGAAAATGAAGTTGAACTTTAGGGGTTACTTTTATAACCCTTTTTTTTTATTGAACTTTATCTTTTTCTAAATTCACCCTTTTCAAAGTATAATTAAAAGTATATATGAATAATCATTAATGGGTTAATGATTTACTCACTTCGTATTATTATTTTTAAAAATATTCATTAAATTTTCAAATCAACATGATCGTACAAACACAGAGTACAAATGGGTACAATTTTCATTTTATATTTTAAATCATGACTGTACATGCGAGCACCAAGGAACATATACTCACTTAATTTATTAATCGACGATTGTATTGTCTTCAATTAAAATATATTTTGTACGGTCTTCAATTAAAATATATGTTGTACAATATTAAAAAATCATACGAATCTGCAATTAATTGATTGTAGGTTGTATGGCAAGGTGGCATCTACAATTAATTGACTGCATGTTTTACAACAGTGTAGCAACTGCAATGTATGGAAACAACATTGGTATGGTGGATTGTGTGTACAGAAACAAAAGAATGATGGGCGGGATATACAGATATAAAGTTATGGATGACAGTTGTGGTATCAAATTTCTAATTATCTTTCATAAAAACAAATTCCTGATTTCTCTTTTGATTTTTTTTGCAGAATGATTATTCTTCAACAAACTGGTAGACTTGATATTTCTTCAATTTACAGCAGATTATTTTTCTTCATGAGTATTTTTTGAATTGCAAATGGCCAAGTGCCAGATTTTGTTTTTTGAAATTTAGATGGCTTAGGGCCAGTGGTGATCAAAGATCGAAGAAAGAGAAACTTTGCCCAAATAAGTGTGGAAAAAATATATTGTTTTGTTGCCAAAGGCAATGAAATTTGACCAAAGGCCAAGATCAAAATTCACTTAGATACCAAATGTGACAAACAAAATCATTTTACAAATACAAGAATATCCTATTTAAGTAGGCTAAAATAGATAGATGCATAAGGATAAATATAATTAATAAATATGAATGTGATATGCAAATGAATTATTACAACTGAGATTGAGGGCCACATATATACCCATGCCAAGAGCAAGGGACCTTTGGTGAGATGCTAATCTGGGATATTTGGTGAGATGCCAAGATCAGGTACCTTGATGGGAGATCAAGGTTGGCCTAACCGAGAAGGAATATTTCTAGTGTTAGGAGTGTAGAAGTAAATAAATACTTTTGCTTACATGAGAGTGAGGAGATCTCACAAGTTGGATGAAGAGATTTCATCCTAGTAGTGATGAAGAGAGGGTTGGATCACAAAGGATCGTGATTCAATATCTTGGATAAGTGGAGAAGGAATTTCATCTAGAGATCATACAGGTCAAGGAGAAGAGAGAGCAGAGCTAGCCGCAAGTGGGTTTCAGAGGATATAATCTAGAGGAAAGGGGTGCGTTGTAAATAAGTGTCCATATGGGTCCCCACCGCATATTGAAGGATATGACTCCAGAAGAAGCCTTCTTAGGAAAGAAACCTAATGTGAAACACCTAAGAATCTTTGGATGCCCTGTTTACATTCACATCCCCAAGGATAAAAGGAAGAAATTAGAACCCTCAGGAAAGAAGGGAATATTTGTGGGATACAGTGAATCATCCAAATCCTACAAAATCTATATTCTGGAACAACATAAGGTTGAAGTCAATAGAGATGTAACCTTCAATGAAAAGATGGTTTTCAAGAAATCTATAGAAGAAGAAGAGTATGAAGAGCCTAAAGAAGAAATGACATGTCTTCCAGAAAGTCAGAATGAAGAAACAAAACAACTTGATCATCCAATGCAACCATGTGAACCCATTGAATTAGTCATTGTACCCAAAACTAAGAAACATCTAGCTTGTCTTGAAACTAATCTACAAGAAGCAGAAAGACTCAAAGCCCCAAGTGGCACCTTTAGAGAAAGAAAAAATCCCAAAATATTCTCCAACTATGCAACATGTATGGAAAATATTCTAAATGAAGAACCCACCACATTTGAAGAGGCAGCTCAGAAGAAAAAATGGAAAGAAGCTATGACAGAAGAACACCAGTCGATCATGAAAAATAATGTATGGGAAATTGTGCCTAGACCCAAATAAAAATCACTAGTAACTCCAAAATGGGTCTATAAGATCAAACATGCAACAAACGAAAGCATGGTCAAATACAAAGCAAGGTTCGTAGCTAGAGGGTTCTCCCAGAAGGAGGGAGAAGATTATGATGAGACATTTGCTTCTGTTTCCAAATATACTTCTATTAGAGCCATTATGTCTCTTGCTTCTTCCATGGGATGGAGTTTACATCAGATGGATGTAAATAAATATTTTCTCAATGGAGAAATCGAGGAAGAAGTATACATTGAAAAACCTCAAGGATTTGAAGTACACTCTAGAGACACTCATGTTTTCATATTAAATAAATCCCTGTATGAACTCAAGCAAGCTCCAAGAGCTTGGTATGCCAGAATAGACAACTACTTAATAAGACTTGGTTTCTCCAAAAGTCATGCAGATCCAAATCTCTACTACAAATTCATGAACAATGCACCTGTGATTCTATTGCTATATGTCGACGATTTATTCTTGACAGGTGAAGAGTCTTTCATCCCCCAAGGTAAGAAGGGACTAGCTTATGAGTTCGATATGAAAGACCTTGGTCTCATGCATTATTACTTGGGACTAGAAATATGGTAGATGTGTGGTGAAGTATTCCTTGGACAAGGAAAGTATGCAATGAATATTCTTCAGAAGTTTGGAATGATGGATTGCAAATCCATGGACACCCCTATGACCATAGATATAAGGAAAGTAAGAGACTTAGACTTTGATCCAGTAGACCCATCCCTATATCAGCAATTGATTGGGTCATTAATGTATTTAGTGAATACTCAACCAACTATTTTCTTTGTTGTAAACATCCTAAGCCAGTTCCGGGTGGAATCCAGACGTGAGCATTGGATAACTACAAAGCATGTTCTAAGATATATTCGTGGGACGCTAAACTGTGGTTTAAGTTATACCTTATCCAGTGATATACAACTTCATGGATTCACAGATTCAGATTGGGCAGGGAGTGCAGAAGACAAAAGGAGTACTTCAGGGATGTGTTTCAGCTTGGGCTCTGCTATGATATCTTGGGGTTGCAGGAAACATAAGTCTATTGCACTCAACACAACAAAGCATAATATATCGTAGCATGTGAGGCACATAAAGAAGCACTATGGCTGAGGAAGCTGATTTCTGGATTATTTGATTAGGTACCAGATTCTACCATAATATACTATGACAATCAAAGTTGTATAAGGATATCCACACACCCAGTGTTTGATGAATGATCGAAACACATTGAGATCAAATAATACTTTATTCAAGATAAAGTCCATGAAGGAGAAGTAAATCTCCAGTATATCTCCACAGATGAGCAAACAACAAATATTTTAACAAAGCCTTTGTCCAGGATCAATTTTGCATACTTACAAGACAAGTTGGCGACCGTGGAGATAACTCCCTTAGTTGAAAGGGAAGAGATGGCTCTTCAGGTTGGGAGGGATAACTGATATATATATCATTGATTTATGGACAATCATTTTTCCATATTGGAAAATGGTTCAGGATGGGAAGTTCCTTTCCAGTTCGGAAAGTGGTTTGATATTCTCTGACGGACAAGAATTTTCCAGTTGGGAAAATGGTCCAGATCAGACAGTCATTTTCGTAATGAAAATTGTACGATAGATTGCTAATGTACGATAGACATATATTCCCCTTGTGGCTAGTGTGGGGGAATGGTCTAGGACAATAATTCTTCTTGGTAGTCACTCTCAGTAGTGGTCAAGTAGAATGGTTCACCTCGCTAGGCACTCATTCTTTCAAAGTTCAAAGTTGTGAGAAATTTTGAATAATGGTATGTTTTGGAGGTTGGTGCAAGATAGTCATTTCCTTAGGAAATGGTCCGGATATTCATTCCCTAGGGAAAAATCATTCTCTCCAGGTTGCACTATGTTTAGTGTCAGAGGAATGGCCCAATTAGGTGAATGGTCCAGGTTCAAAAATCAGGGACAAACATTCCCTAGGGTAGACTCATTCTATTCAGGTTGCACTATGTTTAGTGCCAAAGGAATAGCCCAGTTAGGTGAATGGTCCATGATAAAAAAAATCAAGGACAATTATTCTTCCATTCTTGGGAAGAATAGTCCAGATAGCCCATGGTTGATGATTTTACTATATGAGGGAAGATTCTATTCCAGATCTCACAGATGGGAGTGGAAGAATGGACCAGATGAATCAAATTGTATCATGATATTGTTTATGTAGGTTGATATAAGATGATATGACTGTTGTAGAGACTGTATGTCTCTGGACAGTAGTTGTATACTACTGTGGTGTATGTGTTCCATAGATTGTGACTATGTGTCACTGGTTAGTAGTCGTGTGCTACTTGGTATGGTTGTGTACCACTGGATAGTAGTTATGTACTACTATGGATAGACATAGTTGTGTTCTATCGGATGACATTGTATTGATTGTCATGGAGATTATCCAGTTGGATAATGATGATGGTGCTCGTGATTTGATCATGAGATAGCCTGTGTGGCTATGATGATCCTACCGATTGAATGGTTTGTTTGTGCTCAAGAATATTTCCTTCTTTATACCTCCCTATCTAGGAGGGAGTGTTGATATTATGGTAGCTGCAGGATGTATTAACGTCCACTTTTGACCTTTGATGAGATCATAATATTCCAGGAAGCAAGAAGAACCCTAAAAGACTTAGACATAACCCTAGAATTAGAGTCGGCTAAAGATAATATTTTATATTGAGTCTTTAGCCTCTAGAAAGAGAATTCGGCCCAGACGGCCTAGAGAGAGCAGTATAAATATAAGGCACTAGAGCTCATTTGGCACACACAAGTTGAAACTACAGAAATCCAGTAGTGCACAAGTCTCGGGAGCAGCTGCAGTTACTGCACCCTGTAATTTCGGTCTTTCTGATCAGTCTTGGTTATATTTTCTTGGTGCATTAGCCTTGGTTGGATATTGATTTTATACCAGAATTCTTCTCTCTGTCAAGGTCAAGGTGCTCAGGGGTGGCATTCGTGCCTATGGTTGGGTGACAATAATCGAGCACACCCACTTTTCTAGCAAGGTGGAGTAGGAATTTTATCTAGAGATCATGCAAGTCAAGGAGAAGAGACAACAGAGGTAGCCACATGTGGGTTTCAGAGGATAGAAGCCATAGGAAAGGGGTGTGTCATACATAAGTTTCCATATGGGTTTTATATCATGTACATGGTTCATAGTGGAGACAATTGTGTATGTATGCAATACAGTTAAAGGTGAATCACATATACCTTGAAAAGTATGATATTCAAGGGTCATACGATAGAGCAGACATGGATAAGTTTTCCTATAGTTGTATTTATCTTAGTGGTCCATTTTCCCTATTATGGGAGCCCTAATTTGACCTTAATAAAAGCATCTTTGAATGGGTTTTTCCTTCGAGGTTTTTCTAGGGGTAGTTTACGCGAAAATATTGGTGTTGTGTGTGTGAGATTTTGGTTTCCTAGTTTATGCTTCCACTACATCTTTAGTTTTTTACTCAACTGTGCTTTTAGTAGATAAAGTAATTTTATTTTGAGATAATTGTTGGTTGTTGAGTAGAGTGGTAAAATATCAACAAGGTATCATAAAATAATCTATGGGGTTGATTCCACAGAGAGAAATTTCAACAAGCTATGAGGTATACATGGAATATTCCATCCCTAGATGAGTTCATGGAGTCACTTATCCATGAGCAGAAAAATATTATCTAGATAGGGGCATTCAATATTTCAAATCCCCATGTTCTTACAACTCAAGGAAGTTCAAAGAAGAATAAGCAGAAGAACAAGGGTAAGAAGGACCAAGAGAGCAAGAAGGAAGGTAAACAAAAGTCCATAGATGAGAGTTCAAGTTCCAAGTCATAAAAGAGAAATAAGGACAATACCAAGTGTTCCTACTATAATAGGAGGTTCCATCATGAGATTTATTGCATGAAAAACACCATAGATCTCATGGCACAATCACTTGAACATCATCACCTCGAGGATTGTATTCCAGATAATGAAAGGAAGAATCCATCGAACAATTCATCATCAAAAATATGTAATGATCATGCATTAATTGTTATTTCATCTTCTCCTAATACTTGGGCGCTTGATTTAGAGGCTACCCATCACATGCCCTCATCAGATAGACTTTTCTCATACTTGGAGACTTGTCCTGGACCACCGATCTTCATGTTACATGATTCTCTTGCTCAAGTGTGATGTAGGGGTAGAGATGATATAAAATTTGGATGATTTTAGGATGTACTTCATGTTTCAAAGATTTCATTGATTCTCCTCTCCATCTATCAAATCACTCATTCAAGTTTAGGGAAGAAGGTGGACCTCAGTCCAAATTCAGTTATTATTTCCGACTTTTCAGATGGTTAAAAAATTGTTGTTGGTGAGGTTAATCACCATTCCAGGTTGTACACCTTCTCTCACTTACTGATAAATATTATTGCATATCTCTTATAAAACATGATAATTAAGAGTCTAGGTTAATTTTGAAGAAGGGTCCTTCATGGGTAGTTCCAAAGTAGTCCACACCTCCATCTCCACCACCACTAGTTGTAGAACTTCATGAGACTTCTTCTGATCAGGTTTATGATCAGATCTATGAATATGATATTTCTGATATTTCTGATCAAAACTGAGAAGTTTTAGGTTTATATCATATACCATGATGGGCACAACAAACTCTTCAGGAAATAGGTGATCTAGTGGGTGATCCCGTCTATCCACAAAGAACCAAATATTACTTTGTGGAGTATCCAAAAAATATTAATAACACATAGCCTTTACTACCTGTTTTATTTTATATGGTACTTGGGTCATACCCCTGGTATTATGCAGAGGCTGAAGGAAACCCCTATCGGCTGGCAACTATGAAAGAGGATTACAATTCCTTGATGGAGAACAACACATGGGAGTTGGTTCGTCTACCTTCCAATAGGAAGATTGTTAGATGTAAGTGGATTTTAAAGAAAAATAGGGATGATGATGGGTACATTAAAAAGTATAAGGCTCAATTAGTAGCTAAAGGTTTCTCATAGGTACAAGGCATTGACTATGAGGATACTTTTGCACCGGTTGCCAAGATTGATTCCATTCGGTTAGCTCTAGTTATTGCAGTAGCTAGAAAGTGGGAGGTACACCATATGGATCTGAAGAATGAATTATTACTTGAATATCTTAATGAGGATATATATATATATATATGGAGCAACCTGAGGGATATGTTTAGTATCCATCATTATTTTGTAGGTTGAGAAAGTCACTGTATGGTCTCAAGCAAGCACCTTGGAGATAATATGCTAAAATGGACTCTTATTTTCTCTCTAAAGGTTTTATTCGATGTATATCAGATCGTAATGTGTGTATGATGAGGAACATATATTACCTTCTACAAATATTTCTATATGTATGTGATTTAATCATCACAGGGAGCTCATCCTCCTCCATTGTTGCAGTGAAGACCGTTTTGCATGACATGTTTTCTATGATAGATATGGGGCTGCCACATTGCTTTATCGGTCTTGAAATCAGCCATAATGATTCAGGAATCAATATGTCTCAGTTCAAGTATGATAGAGATCTATTTGATAGGTTTCATATGACATATTGCAAGCCAACTCCAACACCCTTTCAGTCAGGGGTTAGACCAGAGGATGTCGGTGCAACACCTTTGGTTGATTATACTAGATATTGACAGTTGGTGGGGAGTATTTTATACCTTACACACTCTCTATAGGGCATCTCTTATGTAGTTGGATTAGTTTCTAGGTACATACAGGAGCCACATGAGATTCACTAGAAGGACGCAAAGAGGATTCTAAAATATTTCAAGGGGACTACCAGCTTTGGTATACACTATGCATCAAAATATTCCTTAGATATTCTTGGTTACACAAAATCAGATTGGGCAGGAGATAACAATGATCGCAAGTCCACTTCAAGATATGTCCTCTACCTTGGATCATGACCTATTTTTTGGTTAAGTAAGAAGAAAGTAACAATTTCTTTATCATCAACATAGGCAGAGTATAGGGGTGCAATGAATGTTACTAATCATGATATTTGGTTGCAACACTTTCATATAGAGTCGGGAGTTCATTTTCATCTTTGATAGTTATATGGTGCGATAATCAGAGTACTCTCAAGATGTGTACAGACCTAGTTCATAAGCAGTGGACCAAACACATTGAGCTTCACATGCACTTTATTCGAGGACAAATTGAGGACATAGTCATTGATATGTAGTTCTATCCATCTTCAGAATAGGCAACAAACATCTTCACCAAGCCTTTCACTAAATAAATTTTTATCTCATTGGGACATTCTAGGATTGAGGGATACATTGGCTTAGTAGTTGAATATGTTAGCATTATTTTTTTGTTAGCATATTT
>SNQJ01S0017472.1:70650-82689 GCA_010110895.2 Picea sitchensis
GTCACAAATTCCAAATGTACAATCACAAAATTGATTGCAAAGTTGCTAATTTTAATTTTTTATAACCGTTGTACTGTAATTTCTTCGTACTTGGTCCGCACACTCCGTTTTTGTAGTGTTTTATGTGACATTTCCAATAGTAAAAAAATCTATATGATTTCTCATTGCAAATCCACCATCCATATGTACTCGTCGTACATCTTCCAACTTGTATTTCCATGTAGTGAAATTCAGATGACTTTGTTGCAAGCAAATCCGTACAACTATGTTCCGCGCAAACAAATCTCTACAACTATGTTTCGTGCAATTTTGTACAACAATTAAAACAAATTTGAAGATCATACCAACGCGTTCGTACGGTCGTGTGAATTGGAAAATATTAATAAAAAAAGATTAAACAAGATATTTCAAACTATTTAAAAGGGAGAATACATTATTATATTTCAAGCTCATTTAAAGGGTTTATGAAGAAAGAAGTTAAAAAGGAATTAAAGATTATTCTCTTGTCCAAAAAAATTTAATAGTTCAGGTGAAAAGAAGGGTTTTAATAAACAATATTATTGGAATTTGCAAGACAATATTAAATTATATATATATATTATATATTGTTTATTTTCAAGGAAGCCATTAAAAAAAAGAATTTTTATAAGATGTTATTTAAGCCTTGAGGAAAAAATAAAAGGAGTATAAGCCAACGAAATTATATCTAAAACTATTAAGTCATTTATACACTTAAGAGTATAGAGTGGTATACGTAAACCGTTTTATAAAAATAAATAAGAAATAAGGTAGTTACTAATTTTTTTTTAGAAGTTGTGACCATATTTTTAAATGAAAAAAATGGACAATTCTAAAATGAAGGAAGGAAGATTTTCTTATGAAGGTTGTTACATTTCATGTTATGGGTTATTTGCATTAAAGGGGAGTATTCAAGGAAGAGATGTTAACATCATTATCAGCATGAACCATGATGGAAATTACATTAATATCAATTTGGAAAATCAATTATTAATTTCAGAGAAAAATATAAGTGAAAAGGAAGATATTTTTCACAAAAGACATTATGAAATTAAGGACTTGCAAGTGACAATTTATGATTATAAATATATATATCTCAATCGAATGATACAACTATGTATAAAGAATAAATTTACATCATTCTTGGGTTATCTTGGTTTAAAAAACTAGGTACCCTCATCTTAAACATGGAGAAGAAGTTTGTGACGTTTCCCTATAAAAATAAGATGATGACATTTCAAGACATTACTATGAACTATGAACTATGAACTAAATTATTGAAAAAGAGGCCCAAAGAAATGGATGAACAACTCACTCTGGAGAACTAGGGAGCACATAGCACACACTAAAATTTCCTAAAGGAAAATCAAGAAGAAAACTAACTAGTGGGAAGGATAGTTATGCCAATCAACACCAAAGAAACTTACCTATGAAAGTGCAACTCGTACACAGAAGCACCCTCTAGGTATACTCTACAAAGTATGATCTTATGTTCACCATTGGAACCACGGTATACCCCCGCAATTACCTGTGCAAGTCTGTAAAAATTGGCAACTAGGTTGCAAACTCACATTCAGTCACCAGGAGGGTACATTCGACAGTCGAGAAGATCGTAATGAGTAGGATAATAATTTTGAAGCCCTTCATGGGTGCCGAAAGAAATTGGTCAAGAAAACAACTTAGGATCTCAAACAGATTTGAGGTCCACGGAGCTTCGTAGGAAAATGTGATCAATATTGTTCCCAAGAAAGACCCTCAATATACAATCCCCACTATGTTTGGTTCAACTTTGGAGGGGTTATCTCCTCTACCTTTCCTCATGTGACCTCATGTTTATTCCCTGTGTTAGAGTGGGGGTCCCGACTAATTCTTACGACCATAGACTTAAGACACTCCCTATCTCAGACTCGAATGTTTGTTTCAAATGGCCTTGAAGAGTTTCCTCTTCACACCTATTTCAAGGCCCTAAAAGCCTAAACTAGTGGGTGAACCCTACAAACAGAAAGTCTAATATATTTTAAGTTAAGCATTAATTTTAAGGCTTGATTTACATGAAGGATGTGGTCGTGCAACTAATGGTGTTTTGAAGAGACAAAAAATGAAGAAAACTTTCGAGTATTTGAAAGAAAAAAATATACTTCGAAATCAAAGCAAAGATTGTGAATTTCTTTGTAAAATTCAACTTTTCAAATTAACGTTTCAAGATATTATAATTGAAATATTACTAAAAAGTGCTTTCGTTTGACTAAGAAAAACTCCTTATAATTCAGGAAAGCAAGAAAGAAATTTGAAACTGAGACTCTTTTCTTTTGCAAACAAACAACCTAGGATACGTTACCAAACTAAATGAAAGAAAATAAATTATTTTTTATTTTTTTGAACTGCTTTAACAATAAAAACTAAAGTAAAAATCTTTTTTGTTTTTCAAAGAAAGAAACGGGAAAAATAGAAAACTTAACCCAAGATTGACAAAGACCCTAAGCCAACTACATAAACATGGGGATTCGAAAAAGAAACCAAAGGAGGATCTGAAAACTTGAAAATTCACTCTAAACCTCTAGGGAAAACAAAATAAAATCAAGAAACAAGTTGAAAATGAATATTTAACCCAAGCTAAGGCCAAAAAAAGAGACTCTATAAATTCCAATAAATCCCTAAGAAACCTAAAGATTTTGTCAGGAAAGAGAAAAACTTATATTTTTAAAAACACTTTCAAGACAAAAAGACATAGGTTGTTGCACCAGCAACCTACATATGTGCGTGGGTTGTCTACTATGAAAATTGTGTATGTACGCGGCCTGATCCAAAGAAGAGTGAGTACACCTCTGAGACTTTTCAAAAAAGAAAAAGACTAGGCAGACTGACAGGGCAGGGAAAGATGGTAGGCACCTTGTAGGTGACCAGAGACCCTTAAAAGACTCAGCGAACTTGATAAAAACTCAAAAGGAAATAAAGAAGCCAATTAAAACCCAAAAAACTCTCTCTAAAACCCTAGAGAGACTCTGTAGTGGAGTCGCCAATTCTTCTAGTGGGAAAATCCCCCCATAACTATACGAGGGTTCTAAGTATAGACAAAGCTATGAACTCCTTTAAAATAAAATATAAGTCCTAAACTACCCCAAACACTACAAAAGGACGAACATAAAGAAACAAGAAGGTAGATCAGAAGCAATACCTTTAGTCCAACGTTCGATGTAGACCTCCTCCATCTTTGTAGCTTCCTAGGCTGCAAGTCTCCTCCCAAAGCTAACCTGCAAGAGTACTTAGTTAAACAATGCTACAAATATTCTATTTCTACTCATCAATTAGGGTTAGATATAAATCATTATGCATAAATCAAATGAAAGACATAAAGACATTATTTGGGAAAGGAAAACAATTCTTTTATTCAATATTCAAATATTGGAAATTACAACCTTTGTAGGCGGATGCTTCTGTGAACTTGGTCCGTTCTCCTCTTGATATTTCTCCAAGTGCACTTATCCCAATGATTTATCTCACAATCAATTGATCACTTCAAGGTAAAGGAATGGATTGTATAAGAGAAAAGGCTAGAGAGGGAATACTGAGACAAGAACTAGGAAGGGTTGCAAATACTTGGGCAAGGAGGGAAAAGGGATTTCGGCAGAGTTTCACCGTTCTAATGCTTGACATGGGAATGGGACCCAAAGACCTCATTTTATATGACAAAGGGATAGTTATTGGGTTTGGGGACGAGATATAGTAGGTGGATTGGTTGGGAAACCCTCGATATCCCGTAAACTCCATCGAATTCCTTGCAACTTTTGGAGGTAAATTCAGGTTTCTTAGTATGCAACTAGCGTATGTATGTGGGTTGTCTATCATGCAACAAGCGTATGTATGCGACAATAGTGTAGTGGGGCATGTGCATGGTCCAAAAAATGGTTTTTTAAATAGAGTTCCTCAGTAGTGATTTGGTAAATTATGCGAGTAGAAAGGACAATGCCATGTATGCATAGGTAGAGAATTTTAGGGATATAACAATATCCCAAATAATGAATCTTCGTTTGGTAAAACGAACATTTTGAAAGTTTCTCGTACAACTTGTTTTCTCTCAGACATTGTAAAACTAACCTCAAGTGTTCATCGTGCTCTTCTCTCGTTTGAGAATAAATCAGTATATCGTCAATAAATACTTGTACAAACTTGTCCAAGTATTCACGGAACACCCCATTCATCAAACTCATGAATATGCTCGGGGCATTCATCATTACAAATGGTAAAACAATAAACTCATAGTGTTTGAATCTCATCTTAAATGCGGTCTTAGGGATATCTTCTTACTTAATCCATAACTGATGATATCCGGATCTCAAGTCAATCTTTGAAAACACTGTTGCTTCCTTCATCTGATCAAACAAATAGTCAATCATTGGAAATGGATATTGGTTCTTGATCATATATTTTTTCAATTGATGGTAGTTAATGCAAAGCCTCCACGATCCATCCTTATTTCTAACAAAATTCATCGGTGCACCCCATGGAGATACACCAACTCCTTCAATTGCATTTTGAACAACTGCAATTCTAGTTTCGACATCCGGTATGGATTTCTTGCAATAGGTTCAGTTCCAGGTTTCATATCTATGGTAAACTCCAATTCTCTTTCTGGAAGAAAAATTGGCAATTCCTTAGGAAATACATCGAAAAACTTCAATACCACCATACTTTTATGTAATTGTAAGGAATAAATAAAACTCAACGACACTCCCTGGTTTCTTCCTAGAATCACTCTACTCTGTCCCAAATCATTTGCCAAACTTAACCATTTCATCTTGCAGTTAAGTATCGCATTGTGCAATTCTAACCAATCCATCCCGATCACTATATCATAAGATCCCAAGATTGTAACATACATGTTTAAACTTGTCACGAAATCACCTAACTTAATGTTAAAATCCTTCACTTTTCCTCCCACCTTTTTCTAGGCACTCGATGCCATTTCCACATGTCTAAAATCATATTGTTAAACTTCCTTTACCTTAATTCTCTTAAGTGAAACACTAGATATGAAACTTTATGTAGCTCCTAGATCTATTAAAATACTAAAATGTAGATTGGAGATCATACATGATGTCTCGAGCACGGTGGATTGATGCTTGACCTGACGGTTATTAACCATTGTATGTATCCTATGGGCCTTGCCCAAATCTATGTAATAGCCCTAAAAGTCCCTAACTATGCATACATGGCATTAGCCTTTCTACTTTCACAATTTGCCAAATTACTGATGAGGAACTCTCTTTAAAAAACCATTTTTAGAGCATGTACGCACCATTTTCACTACTACTCGCATACATACACTAGATGCATACTATATATCCCACGTACATATGCTAGCTACATATTAAACAACCTGCGTTTATCTCCGAAATTTGCAAGGAAATCGATGGAGTTAACGAACTATTGGAGGTTTCCTAACTAATTCACCCATTGTAGTCCATCCCCAAAACGAATAACTATCCTTTTTGTCATATAAAATGAAGTCTTTGAGTTCCATTCCAACATCAAGCATTAGAACAGAGAAACTCTGCAAAAATCTGTTTCCCTCCTTGCCAATTGTTTTGCATCCCTTTTCTTAGATTTGGCCTCATCATTCCCCTTCCATCCATCTTCCTATACAATCCCTTCCTTACTTCCCAACAATATCAGTTGATTGTGAGAGGTATTACGGGAATGATGCACTTGGAGCAGTAGTAAGAGGATCCCAGACCAGGTTCGCAGAGCATTTTCCAACGATAAGAATGTAACTATTTGTAATCTTTACATCTGAATAAAAGAGTCTTGTTTCTATCCCAAATATTGTGTTTTTGTGCTTATTTGATTAATCCATTCACATTTGTATCTGAACCCTAACCCTCATAAGTAGAGATAGAATATCTTGTAGCTTTTTTGTTTAAATTGTTTGCAGATCAATTTTGGAAGGATACCAACAGTCTAAGAAACTACAAAGGAGAAGGAGGTATACACCAACTGAAAGGATCTAAGGTACACCATCTTTTCCTTCTCTTATATTTTAAGGTTAGATTGTTTGGGGTAGTTTAGAAATAGGATTGTCTTTTAAGGGAGATCAATGCTCTACCTATACTCTGACCCAATATAGTAATAGGGGGATTTTCCCCGCTAGCAGAAATGGCAACTCCACTGGGAGTCTCTCTAGGTTCTTAGAGGGAGGTTTTTGGTTTTAATTGGATTCTTTATTTCCTTTTGAGTTTTTATCAAGTTTATTGAGTCTTTTAAGGGTATTTGGTCACCTGCAAGGTGCCTACCAACTTTCCCTGCCCAATCAGCCTGCCTAGTCTTTTCCTTTTTTGAAAAATCTCAGAGATGTACTCTTTTTGCTTTGTCTCGGCCTACGTACATACACATTTTGCACAGTAGACAACCCGCATACATACGTGGGATGATGGTGCAACATCCCATGTCTTTGTGTCTTAAAGGTGTTTTTAAAAAAGAGGAATTATTTTTCTCTTTCCTCACATAAGCTTTGGGCTTCTTAGGGCTTTCTTGGAATTTACAGAGTCTCTGTGACTAGCCTTATATTGGATTAAAGTTTTGTTGTCAACTTGTTTCTTGGTTTTCTTTTGTTTTCCCTAGAGGTTTAGAGTGAAATTTCAAGTTTAAGATCCTCCTTAAGTTTCTTTTGAATCCATGTTTTTACGTAGTTGGCTTAGGATCTCTGCCAATATTAGGTTATGTTCTCTTTGTCCTTTTTATGCTTAGAAAAACGAAAAAATAATTTTTACTTTGGTTTTTCTTGTTAAAGCAGTTAAAAAAAATAATTGCATTTAGTTTGGTAGTGTAGCCTAGGTTGTTTGTTTGCAAAAGAAAAGAGTTTCATTTTCAAAGTTCTTTCTTGATTTCTTGGAAGTATAAGTAATTTTGTGTAGTGAAACAAAAGAACTTTTTTTTGGAAACTTTCAATTATAAGATCTTGAAACATTAATTTGAAAAGTGGATATTTACAAAGGTTTTACAAGCTTTTTCTTTAAATTCAAAGTATCTTATTTTCTTTTTCATATAAAAGCTCTCAAAGGTTTCTTCATTTTCGTCTCTTCCAAACACCACTAATTGCACAATCATGTCCTTTGCATAAATCAAGCCCATAAAATTAACGTTTAAGTTAAAATATATTATACTTTATGTTTATAGGGTTCACCGACTAGTTTAGGATTTTAGGGCCTTGAAATAGGTGTGAAGAGGAAACTCTTCAAGGCCATTTAAAACAAACATTGGAGTTTGATATAGGGAGTTTCTAAATTCCATCATCGTAAGAGTTAGTCGGGACCCCCCTCTAGCACATGGGATAAACACGATGTCGCGTAAGGAAAGGTAGAGGAGATAACACCTGCTAAGTCGAACCAAGCGTAGTGGGGATTGTATATTGAGGGTATTTGTTGGAAACAATACTGATCACATTTGCCTATGGATCCTCTTGGACCTCGAATCCATTCGATATCCTCATTTGAATTCTGGACCATTTTCTTTCGGTACCCTTGAAGGGCTTCAGACTTGTTATCCTACTCATTACGATCAACAAGACTGTCGACTGTACGCGCCTGGTGACTATCTGAGAGCTGGAAACTTAGTTTCCTATTTTTTATGGACTTACACACGTGACTGTGGGGGTATACCTCGGTACCTAGGGAAGATGTCGTATCATGATTCATAGAGTATACTCGGAGGGTGCTTCCATGTTCGAGTTGCACTTGCACCAAATAGTTTCTCTAATGTCGATTTGTGTTTAGGAATTTTTAGTGTGTGCTCGGTGTTTCACTCTAGTCAAAACTTACTATGTGGGTTGATCATTTCACAAAGTGGAATATCAATAGCTCCACCGGGCGTGTAGGCTTCAGGGCATGTCACCGGTTACTTTGGAGCCATCTCTGACACCGTTGCGGCGAAGACTAGATCAAGAAGGATTGTTCAAAGTGATCGAGCCGCAGAAAACTGTACCTGGGCCAACTCCAAGAGGAGACTTTTCAACACCAGAGGAATATATCGTTTCTTACCTCGAGACTGAAGGTTTCAAGCCAGGAAATCATTCGATCATTGACTTGTCGGTGCCACTTCTAATTTAGATTGTCCCTCCCAAGGTGAAATCTTCTAAACGTCAATTTATTCGGTGAGGAACGATGGAAGAAAATGTTGTTACTTCGTTAGGGAGTCCTCGTACTCCCATTACGACTACCACTGGAGGGGGAATTGTACCTCCTCCCCCACCTCTGCCTGTCAGGACCATGAAAGTATTGAAACCCACGACTTTGAGCAATGGTTTGATTCCTTTGATGGATTCAACCACTATTTCGTTCACTCAAAACGCGATAGACGCTCCCTTCTCATATGGGATGCCCGACTTTGACTCGAATTCAATTCTTACTTACTCTACTTTACATACCATGGGTTTGGGGGTAGGGAGCTCTAACACTCCCTTGTAAGGATCGTCCAAGGGCACTACTTCCCCATTCAATTCTATTCCTTATGGTGGGGGTCATATACCTCCTCTATCCCCTTCGCTCAGTGACGCGTTTGAACAAATGATCGGGCCTAACACTAATTATAGTTTGTTCAGTGGAGGAAGTTTGGGACCTTCATCCTACACGATGCCGGTGGGATCAATGTTTTTCTCTTTGTTTGGTGTGTTTGGAAACAAATCTTTTTCTTCGTCTTCTTTATTGACTGGGGGAAACCCCAACTTTGGTTAAAAAAACCATGTTCAAAGTACCATTCCTTCACAGGGAGCGATGATAGGAGTATACTCCACACAAGGTCTTTGGAATCCTTGGCAAGAATCATTTCCATCACAAGGGATGTCGGTTGGGGAAAACCCCTTCCATACTCAATGGAACCCTGGGAAAGGTTCAGTACCTATGCCAGTAGGATCGGTTTGGGGAATCCCCAACCAAGGTCTTTGGAACACTTCACATGGAGAAATCCCTATGCAAGCTATGTCATCTAACTTCGGGAGTCAGCCGATGATGAAAAAATAGACACAATTTTCTTTTGTTGGTTAATGCCACAATTTCTACCAAAAACCTGGCCCACAGTCCAACTTTTCTAGCAACCGAGTGCCAGTCAAAATCCATGTCCCTCTTTTCATGTAAATACTCTGCAACCAAAAATACCCTTTCTGGAAACTCTGCATTTTCCAGACTTGTCGATATTGTTAAATGACCCGATCTGTCATGATCATCGTTTTCCCCCCATGCCAACTAAGTTGCCTTCTGACATTCTAAAATTTGAGGGAAATCTCCGCGAAGATCCGAGTGATCATGTGACTACTTTTCACTTGTGGTTCTCATTGAAATCGTTGAAGGATGAATCCAGTCAGTTGCACCTTTTTCAACGCACTCTTATAGGGGGCGTAGGGAAGTGGTATATCAATCTCGACAACTTGAAGTACTCTTACTTTAAGGACCTATCTATGGTTTTATTGAACCATTTCCAATTGCCAATGAGATATGATTCTGACTCCGAGTTGTTGTCCAACTTCGAGTAGACTAAGGCTGACCATATCTTGGATAATATCTGTGAATGGCGGCGATGAAATATATTGATTAAGGTCAAGGTCCCCCTGTGTTTTTGCTTGAGTGGTTCTTGAAGTCTTTGGTTCCTTCTGTGTCCAAAGACATAGCAACATCCAGGGTGTTTTCTGAGGAAGAGGATATTATAAGAGCCCAATAGCTAGAACTAATTTACTCTCAGTCTAGCATGCTTTAGGAGATCTTACCTGATGCTCCACGGTCAACTCTCGATAAGTCCAAACAAAAGTATGGGCCCCACACTAATGGCATAGTGGGATCAACAAAAATAAATTCCATGGATCTATTGTCTAATAAATTACAACAATTATCGATTCAGATTGTGGCCAGCCAGACTCCTAGTTCAGCTCCCCCATAAACCAGATGTTGGTTGTACACAATTTGCAATCGACAACTCCCAAGTCCAACCAACAGACTGAGGGAAAGAAGAAACAAAAAAACAAGAGGGGTAAGGGGGATAAAAAGGATGCTAACAATTCTGGTAAGGGAAAAATTGAGAAGAGGAAGGTGAAGTTTTCATGTAAGATTTGCATGGATGACTACTTAACTTACCTATGCCCTCGGCTTGCGGAAGCCTAGAATCTACTAGCACATAAACAACCTATTGTGTTAAAAAACCCTTTTCCACAAGGGAAAAATATGGCTCAGACTTCTACATCCACGAGCACGCCTGGGGGCAGTCAGGGACCCCCCGCACCTAAATATAACAACCCAGATGGTGACATTTACATGATTAATGTCAATGATCATTTATCAACCAAGACTCATGACTACAAAACATCAAAATATGTTGAGAAGGGAAAAGAATCCTCCAACCCATTGAATCCTCTTCAAATTGAGAAGACAATGGGAGAAACAATGGCTCACATCCCTAAATGTGCATTCAAGAATGATTCCCATAACCCAAATGCAAGGGATGATTAGAATTACTTCATCATGGAGGATCTGGCACAAACCCCTTGTGCAATTTCTACTCTGGAAGTTCTCCAGAGTTTCCCCTCACAGAAAAAAGATTTGTTGTCTACCTTGGGAGTGACAGAAACTAGTAACTTAGGAATGATTGTTTTCGATCCAACCGAACTTAAACCTCGTCTTACTCACCATGTCTCCTTTTATATAGTAGTGGCATACACCATGAAATCATTGACACATAAAAAATTTCATACAATGGTTGATGAGGGTGCCTTGACTTGTGTGATGTCGTTGGCATGTTGGAGGGCCATTGGTCAGCCTCAGTTGTCTCCATTGCCTACATTGCTTACGGATTTTGACAATCAATCATTCAGACCACACAGTATAATTCCTTCTTTCCCTGTGCAGTTGGAGGGTAAAATTGTGTGCGTCGAGGTTGAAGTAGTCGATGCGCCTCTCGACTACAATCTTCTGTTAGGACGGATTTGGACTCACACAATGCATGCAGTTGTATCCACCATTTTTCAGGTTATATGCTTTCCTCATGAAGGCCATATTACAACCACAGATCATTTTTCCTTATCTCATATTGACCCTTCATCGGGGGCTTCCACAGTCCCGATGATTGATAAACCGCAACCAGGAACTGTCAACTTAGGTGCCAGATTGTTTCCGTCGTTGATGGGAACTTTTGATTATCCACCGCCTTCCAATGATGTAAGGTTTATTTGTTAATTCTTATTCCATTATTATAGTTCTTTGCATTTCAATAGATAAGAGCAACATAAGAACAAGATCACTGATAAATATACATTCACAAGAGACACAACATTTATCCTGGGAAACCCTCTAGGGGAAGAAAACCCGACAAAAAATTCCTTATCATAAATTGCTAATACAATGTTCAAGAGATAACTCAAACCAATACAGATAGTCCTCTCCAAAAGATGCACCACTCTTCTCCTTCTCTCTCACTGGTAAGTTGCAGCTTGCCTCTTAAGAATGAGCAAGTGTGTTGTGTGATAAAGTGAGGCGCTAGCCTCCCTATATATACAAGACTAGCACGTGTGAAGGGTTTTCACTGGCAGGGCCGACCTCTCACTCTGGGTAGGTAAACCCACTTTTAATTTAATTCTGGGTCTCAATAATAACTGCTGGGGCCGAGTTCTTATTCTGCCTATTACAATTTTCCGTTAACCAATCCGCAAAAGGGGATTTGGTCCTAATACAATTACCGACATGATTAATCCACAATGGGGATTAATCCTATGAATAAAATAAAATTAAGAATAAGAATACTTTTCGCAGTTACATTATTTCAACACTCCCCCTTAACAAGAAGGATCTTCTTCAACAGCATCAAGAGAGAGAGGTCTGCATCATTAGTGGAATTAGGAGGACATTATCGTTAATATCATCTTGAAACATTGGCTAGCACATTTACGAGTCATTGGAATTTTTCTTCATTGGCAGCATCATCATTCTCGAAAGAATGCCATCATCATCTGCATCAATATGTATCAGTAAAAATGATACCTCATCACAA